>PJEX01000252.1:16860-71503 GCA_005350895.1 Colletotrichum tanaceti
CCCCCCCCCCCCCCCCCCTTGCCTTGCACTCCAATACTAGGTATGTACATAGCATCCGTACAGATACTCGGAACCGGATCTGGCTCACTGCAAGGGTTCGATGATGATCCAACAACCACCGTCCTAGCAACGCAACGCAGCACCACCTACCAGTGACCTCATTGGAATGCCTCTTGTGAGTCCCCATTGGATTGCGGGGGGGCAACACGGACGAGGGGAGAGAGAACAGAAGATGATGCATGGTGGGGTCGGACCGCGATAAGACTTGCACTGAAAATCGACTGAAAATCGACCGAGGCACCTGCGGCGCGGCACCCAACAAGCAGCACGGCCAGACAGTTCTGAAGCAACCATTTCCGTCGCCCTGACTCGGACCCGGGCGCGGGAGCCAACCTCACTGTTACTTCATGCCATCGGGCAATCATGAAAAATCCTTTCACGTATCGTTGAGCGTTTGCGTAGGCTCAACATGCCAAATGTGCTCCAGTTCCCGTGCCGAAATCGGATCCGGCGCGATAAGGGTCCACTGTCCGGACATGCACATGTCGCCGCCGGCCAGAGCCACGGCCACAACCTCAACGAGGCCCCACTATTGGAGTTGTCCTCTGGACTGGGGTAGGTATTAGTAATAAGGAACGGACGGTCTTTGGTACCTACATGTTCCCAAACTTGCAACCGATCCACATTGCTCTCAATAAAAAAACGCGAGGAGAGAAACGGAGAGTAAAGAAGACTTCGCACCAGCGTTCTTCTGTCGCGAAGGCTTCAAGAACAGCATGACCACTTGCCTGCTCCTATGCCGCAGATCCCAGTACTCCCCGTGGCTCGAGCTCACATCCACGTTTGTCAGACCCAATTCACCGAGCTGCCGAGGTCTACAGCCTTACTCCCGTGCTATTACCCCAGCTTTATGCCGACAGGTTCCGGTCATTGCCGTCACGGGCGCGAGAGTGACATGACATGGACTCCCAGCCCTACTAGCAATCAAGTTTTGGATACCTAAGTAGCTACTAGCTAGTAGCTCAGCTCTACGAACGACAGTCTCGTTGCCTCTCAACAATACAAAGGAGCAGTATGGCTGACTTCCCCTCTCGACCTAGACTGCTTGTCAAGCCCCCCCTGTCCTCCCATCTGCCTTGTTCGTTCTACCTACTGATACAAGCCCCGGTGTCGTTGCCGTGCAAGTCATCCAACAGCATTATGTATCCATTCTCCGTGCGTCCCCAATGCATTCCGAAACCGTGCTGTATGTCGAGCCGTCGCCATGTGTCTCAGCGAATCAAGTCTTGCCCGCCAAACTCAGTCCCCCGCCCAATGCTTGAGTCCAGACGTTGGTCTGGCAAGTGAATGTAAGAAAAAGAAAAAGAAAAAGCAGAATCCGAGGGCTACCGGCTGGTCCTCAGTCTAACAACCTCCCAAACCGGCCACCCCATACGCAGTGTCGCTGCCGACCTTGTGACGCCAAATGCAATCTTGTCCATCCTCAGGAATTGAGCGTTTTGATCATCATCTTCTCCTTGGACTTATCCGTGACAAGTAGTCCACGGGATCCGAAAACTGTCCGGACCGTGTCCACCACCTTGTGGAAGCTGCTTGCCGCTCCACGCTCCTGAGTAAATCGAATAATACAGAGCGGTCCCTTCTTCCCATGCTCAATCACCGTCATAACCTCCGCGGCAAATGCAACTTCTTTCATGCCTAAGTCTGATAAAGGTTAGTCGCTGAATTTCCCCGGGAATGCAATCTCAGTCCTGATTGAATAAGACTCACAATTCTCGGCCCCAACACGGGCAAACACAATGTTTCTCTCCTTGTCGACTTGAATATCTCCCATACCGTAACGTCGCCAGTCTTTGAGGAGGGCAACGATTTCCTGCCGAGATCGCTTGCGAGACATCATCAAGCACACGTAGCTCGTCGCCGGTTTGACTCCAAATAGTCTGGCAAGCCAATTACGATGGACCTCAATGGTTCGTGCGCCGCTATCTGAGCCGTTCCAGCCCTTAACTGACTTCCGGCTAGTCTTGTGTTGGACAGCGCTTCGGTGTTTGGGAGAAGGCGAGTCGTCATACTCTGGGCCTGCAAAATGTGTTAGTGGTTCGTGGTCGGCCAGTTTGATGTTTGGAACTAGTTGCGTACCAGCAATCTCCATCTTACCCTCGGGTTTGTCTTTATTGCTCCTCCAGAAGAGCAATCCGAAGCCCTTCTTCTTGGTTGCCACTGGCGGAGGTGGTTCGTGGAACTTCGTCTCCGAGCGGCTCGGGGCTGTGGACTGGGTTGTCATGCTGCACGCCTGAGTTTCCAGGGTTGCCTCAGTATGGATGCTTCCCTCTCTAGAAGTGCTATCCTTAGAGACACGCTTGAACCATGACGACTTCTTCTGCTTGGTCGGCCCACTGGTGTGAGTCGCAGTGGAAGGGGTCTGCGGCTCATCTACACCCGACGCCCCGTGCATGTAGACGTAACGCTCATCGACCTGATCGCAGTGAGTTGGTCGCTCTGCAGTCTTCTTCCGAACATTCAAAGGCTTGGGGATTGGGCTCGTTGCACTCGGAGAATTGACCACGCGAATCGTCTCGCCTGCCCGAACCAGGTAGTCCAGGCCCTCTTTATCAGTTTGGCCGCCTGGAGTCTTAGGGGGCGCAGACACGATCCTGTTTCTGTCGCCCTCGCCCCAGTGTGATGACGACTCTGAATCTCTTCCATTTTCATTGATGGCCGGCAGACGGCCACCTGTCTTGTTGTGCTGTGCCTGGGGCGGTGCAGACACAGTGCGGCGGTCCTGTTTGGGCAACAAGGCAGGGAAGCCTAAGCGGTTGACTTGATCCACAAACTTTCCAACACGACCATTGTTGTTGTGTGTATCCCTAGACTGATCTAGATACATTCCTGTCCTGTCTGTCGCCGGGCTCGGAGACTGCGTTGATCTGGGGTGTGGCAGAGGGGGTAAGGGCCGGGTGTCCCACGGGTGGTACGGATTGGTTGAGTTCTCCGTCGATGGTCTTGGCTGTCCCAAAGACAGGCCCGTCGAGTCTCTTTCTCTGCCGATTCCTTCGTCCAAACACAACTCGGTTGTCTCATCGGCGGTCATGAAACTGTTGAAAGCTTCATCGCAGTCTTTGGCGATACTGTTGCTGAAGTCGCGCACCTCCTCATTGACAATCACGGCGGGGTCTCGAGGCTTCATAATCTTGAGCCTTGGCCTGGGCCTTTCCATAACAGAAACCTGCTTTGGGGGGCTTGTCGGCGAAGTGGGACTTTCCTGCTGTTCATCTTCTCCGATGACTCTAGAGACGCCTCGGCGGCGACGCTTGTCCACTTGAAGATCGGTAGACTTCTTTCTTATGTGAGAAAAGTCAATACCTCTCTTATGGCGAGAAGCTGGCCGGGCATAAGAAGTCCCCTGTCTGCTGCTGTGTAGAGAGTTCATTGAGCTGCGGGGCGACTGGAAGCGACCAGTGTTAGCTATTCGTTGAGAATTGACACGCGAATGGCGTATCGTTGAGCCTGTCTTGACGCGCGACAGTTGTGATGTCTGAGTGTTGTCTCGCTTCATGGACCCTCGTCGAGCGCGATGGACCACAATCTTGGCATGGCTGGCCTGAGAATGGCCGCGCATAGGCCGACTTGAATTGTAAGGATCGTAGCTCTGAACCGTGCCATCGTCAGTTTCCGCGACGTGCGAAATGACCGTGAAACGCGAGACACTTCTGCCAGTTCCGTCTGCTCTGGGCTGTTTGAACTCCACAGTTGACACCCTTTTCTTCCAAATAGGCTCATGAAGATGATGGTAATCACTGGGCGACTGTGAGAGCTCTGGAAGGAAATTCTCGAGCTGCTTCTGGCGGTAGGTGTGAAGAAGCCAATAGAAGAGTTTTTGGTCGTTTTTCCTGTACCTTGTCAGTCATCTCCTCCAACAACTCAGCCTGGAGTTTTACATACGCCGAATCCATGAGCTTCAACTTGATTTGATGTTCAGTGAGCATGTGCCATAAAGACCGAAGCTGTCTGACCAAGTGAGGGTCAACCTCGTGTGGCTTCAAGGGAGTGTAATGGAAGCCCTTGCGAAGGTCGTGGAGTTGGCCATTGCTGCCAAGGTTATCGAGATAGTCGTACTTTCGAATCAGCGGGTGCTGCCACATCTCCTTGATGCTGATTCTGGTGTCGGGATTGGCGACGAGCATGCGGCGAATGAGATCTTTGGCCTCTGGGCTCAAATACTCTGGGATTTCGTATATGCCCCTCTTGGTTTTCTGCAGCAATGCTCCAATATCCGGATCATCGAAAGGCAAGCATGCAGCCAAAAGTGCATAGAGAATGACTCCCAGAGACCATATGTCCGCCTTGTCTCCGCGGTAGTGCTTGTGCTTCAGAAGCTCGGGAGCGGCGTAATGAGGGCTGCCGCAAGCTGTGACGAGACGATGGTCCGAAGACTGGTGCAATGCAGCCATGCCAAAGTCGGCAATTTTGACTTTGTTGTCGGATGTCAGCAGAATGTTTTCAGGCTTGAGATCGCGATGACAAATGTTGAAGGAATGGCAGTATTGGAGAGCGCTCATCATCTGTCGAAAGAGAAACATGGCGCCCTCCTCTGTGAAGCGACCATTGTTATTGATGTAGTCAAACAGGTCTCCCTGCTCGACGTACTCGAGCACCAGATAACTACTCTAGGGTCAGTGTGCGTAAATAGAGACAAGGAAGAAGTTACCGTACATCTCTGAGCGATTCTCCCAAATATCATAGACCTTCATAACGTTGGGGTGATCGACTAGCTTCAAGATGGCCACCTCTCGCTCGATTGAAAGAGGCACACGCATCTCGCCGTTGATTTTCTCGGGTAGGCTATCGTCATAGTCGTGGAGCTCAGCGAGGCTGCCAGCTTGAATCAAGTAGGCGGTTTTCTTGGGGACGATTTTGACGGCGGCCAACTCTCCGGAAAGACGGTGCTTGCAAAGCCTTACACGAGCTGAGGAGCCCTTTCCGAGAGTCTTGCCCAGCAACCAGGGTCCAATGTGTGTCTTGTAAGCGTAGCCGCTGCTCCTCTTGCTTGATGGGGCCGTAGAAGTCTGAGAAGCCTGTGACATGCGCTTCGACGGGTCGGTCTCTTGGGACGCCCTCGCCCTTGCCACGGCAGGGTTGCGGGAGCCGGAAGCAGCGTTCGCCCTCGCCCCGGACACGGGAAGATCATGCTCGTCGACATAACGTTGACGGGCGGACGCAGCAGTGTGGTGCGAATGACCAGCGTTTTTGTCGCGCGACTTGGGTGGCTTAGCAGGGGTTTTGGATGAAGCATTGTTGATGCGCTGAGTAGCATCCGCAAGAGGAGCCCGGGCATGAGAGGCCCTCGCCCGGCTGGTTTCGGACATTTCGGCGGCAGCTTAGCGGGCGCAATCAAAACATTGTCGATGTCGAACGGCGCCGATTGGAGAATTTGGCGCTCAAGGAGTTGAAAAGGGGGGATGTTTTGACAGGGAGATAAGAATCCTGGATGGGTTAAGCGAGTGAAGAAGAAGAGAAGGTGACGAAGGCCAGGATCTGAACGAATGAATGGATTTTTGATAGACTGATTGCCAAAAAAAAAGCCAGACAATACAGAGAGAGAGCGTGGGTTTGTGTGATGTGGATTCGGGTAGTGAAGATGGAAGAAAGGAAAGGAAGCGCGAGTTTCTGGGCGATGACCAAAAAAACAAGACGCGAAGAGTCAAGGTGACTTGTTGTGGTGGGAGGTTGGAATGCAAGTAGGAGCCGAGTGTGCTGGGGCAGTAGAGGCAATTGGCGAAAATAGAAGGTTTAAAGGGAGGCAGGCCTTGGACGAAGGTTGCCCCTTTTCCCACTAGCGACCTCGAGACCCGTTGAAAGGACGAGTATGGACAGCGGCAAGGTCTCACTGGGTTTCACGATCTGGACCTGTGAATGCGAATGGAATGAGCCTGATGCTACTACCTACGGAGCCAAGAGAGCAGACAATCTCACGTAACAAATTGGAAGGAACGAGACCTACCTACTTCCTCTTCTAACCGTTGCCGCGTGTCTACCCTCCTACTTTTCAAATTCACTGCGCAATAGAGAATTGAGCCAATTACATCCTTGAGGTATTGTATTGTGAAGAGGTGTTTGTAAATATCCAGTACCTGAGGTACTTGGGGTCCTTTCTTACACACAATCATGGCATTGTGACACCTGGGGCTTGTTCTGTACAAGGGCTTCAAGGAACCTACGTCCAGTAGACTACGTATCTCTGTCAGCAGTCCGCTTGGTAAGAAACACATGATAATTAGGGTTCGAAAGGCGTCAGGAAGCATTCCTGACCGTGGGTCCTTGGGAGACGTGAGAGGCAGGCGCTGATGGCTGCGTCGGACGAGTGTCATCACCGGCGTGGAAGGGATGAGGTTCAGCGCCACCGGGAGATCCTGCGCCGTGCCGACCTGTGCCCCACTTGAAGTTACGCAGCATACCTACCTAAGATCGATATCTAGATATCCGTATGGATACAGATTACGGATATGGATACCCGCCTAACTAGTAATATTGCTGGGCTATTACCTAAGCAAAAGCTCCACAAGCCTCCTGCACTCATAACTTGGAGGGAGGAACGCGGGGTGAACAGACCCGACGCGTCCGAAATTAGTTCCTGCGCGTCGCACTCAACCGCCGTGAACTACCTAGGCACTCTCGGCGTTCAACAAACTCATCACATATTATGCCAAAATCGACGACATCTACCAGATCCCTTTGACTTCATAGCAATTAAGTCCGGGTTTTTCCCCTTCATACTCGGCACCTTACGACGCGGCAAATATGTCTTCTCGTCTTCCAGGTCGTCGGAGGCGACGTGGCTTGGAGGACGATGATTCAGATGCGCGCTCTGATGCGTCGGAAGGACCGAAGCGGCCTCGTCTTGGACGACGTGCCAACGACTCCGACGACGATCAGAAACCCTCAAAAAACGGGGTTCATACCAACGGGGTGAACGGCACGACAAGCCGGCTCGACAAAGACGGCTTTTCGCCTGGTGCTATCCGCCGCGTCAAAGTCGAAAACTTCGTCACGTACGAGATGGCAGAGTTCTTTCCTGGACCGAATCTCAACATGGTCATCGGACCCAACGGAACGGGAAAAAGTTCCCTCGTCTGCGCCATTTGTCTAGGCCTCGGCTTCAGCCCGAAGCACCTTGGCCGAGCCGGCAATGTGAAAGAGTTTGTCAAGCATGGCAAGTCTTCCGCCGTTATCGAGATTGAGCTACAGCGTCGGCCCGAAGATCGATCGCATCATATCATCAGAGTCCAAATCGACCGTGAACGAAATAGTCAGAAATGGTGGTTAAACGGCAAGGATACTACACACAAGACGATACAGGTTCTCATGAGGGACCTCAAGATCCAGGTCGACAATCTGTGCCAGTTTCTACCGCAAGACCGGGTTGTCGAGTTTGCATCCGCTACCCCAGTCGACTTACTCCATGAAACTCTGCGTGCTGCCGCGCCCCAGGAGATGCTGGACTGGCAAAAAAGTCTCCAGGATTTGCACAAAGACCAAAAGGAGCTTCAGCGTGGCTCCGACTCGGCGGGCGACCACTTGAAGCAGCTGGAGGAACGACAAAGTGACATGCAGCAGGACGTTGACAGGCTACGCGAAATTGAAGAGGCTCAGCAATACATTGCCGATCTTACAGATGCTCGGGCCGTGGCCGACTATCTCGAGTCCAAAGCGCTTTACAAAGAAAAGAAAACTTCTGAAAGGCTGGCCCAGAAGAACTTGCAGAAGCTTGAGCGGGAGGCCGCTCCTTCTCTGCAGGCAGTCAATCAAAAGCAAGAGTATCACGAAAAAGTGGCGACTGTGGTTCGCAAACGCAAGGATGTATTGCGACGAGCGGAAGCCGCTGCGGATGCAGCGCTCAATCGCATCGAGGATGCCGACGAACAAATCAAGACGGTAGAAGCAAACACGGAGACCAACAGGAAGGGTTTCGAGGCCAAAAAGCAAGAGTTGGGCAAGATTCGAAGCAAAATAGGCGCTTTGGAGAACCAGAAGAAGAACAAGCCTCCTGAGTTCAATCCTCAGGAACACAACACACAGATCGTAAGTGCTGCCCCACCGTCTTCTGCAGGCCGTACTGACGAACTGCACAGCGAGAGAAGGAACACCAGCTACGAGAGCTCGAGGCTGAGCAACGCCAAGCCGAGGGCAAAATACGAGAGATCAAAGAGCAGGGCCATACCAAGATCCAAGCGAAGAGCACTTTGATCCGAGAGCTCGAAGGGCTTGATTCTCAGCAGGGTCAGGTCATCAACTTCATCCAGAAGAAGTGGCCTGATGTGGCCAAAGGCTATCTCTGGCTTCAGGAGAATGCCAATCTGTTTGAAAAGGAGGTGTTTGGGCCACCGGCCCTCTGTTGCTCCGTCAAAGACGACCGATATTCTGATCAGATTCAAGCGCTCTTACACAATGACGACTTCCTCTGCTTCACGGCGCAAACTCGAGATGACCACAAGAAACTCAGTCATCACCTCTACAAGGAATTGAGTCTCTCCGTCAACGTCCGCTCGATTCTCAGACCGTTGGATGATTTCCGGCCTAGGATGTCCCGGGACGAGCTCAATGCCCTTGGGATTGATGCATTCGCACTGGACATGCTGTCCGGCCCAGAGCCTATTCTTGCAATGCTCTGTAACGAAAAGAAATTGAACGCCGCAGGAATCGCATTGAATGATGTCAGCGACGCTCAGTACGAGCGCATTGCCCAAGGAGAGGTCATTAACAGTTGGGCGACGGGCCGGCAGTTGTACAGGGTGTCTCGGCGCAAAGATCTTGGGCCCGGGGCCGTCTCGACAATGACCAGGGGCATTCAAAAAGGTATGTTCTGGACAGACCAGCCAGTGGACGAGGCGGAAAAGAACGAGATCCGGCGCAAGATCAGTGAGATGGAGGCCGAGGTGGATATCCTGAAAGCCAAGAACACGGAGGTCCGGGAGCAGATGGCCGGGTTCACCAACAGCAAGAAAGAGATCAACGACGACCTGGTAAGAGATTTCATGCACCAGGATAGCCAGCAGGCTAACCAAACACACAGAAATTGCTCAGAGAAAGGAAGAACGAGCTTCAGAAAGCCCACAATGCCTACCAGGCAATTCCCGTCAAGCTAGGTAGGCAGAGTGCAATAACTGTAGTAGCAGAGAAACTGATTGTCGTATAGACAGCGAGAAGAGGGCCTTGGACCAGAAGCGGTCAGAAGTCGAAGAGGCGAAAGCAGCCAACGCACAGCTCGGCTTCGATCTCGACAACGCCTATGTGGACAAGGCCAAAGCCACCTTGCAGCACCACGCGGCCATTGTGGCCACTCGAACGGCACAAGATGTATTGCTCGAAGCTCAGATCCGCGAAATCGAAGCTAGGTCTGACGTTCAAGGCCTTAAGGCCAGAAACACCGAGCTGGTTCAGATGCTGGAAGAGGAAAAACGCAACATTGCTGCTTTTAGCGAGGAATCCCAGCGGGCCAGACGGCGTGCGGAAGAGGCGCAGAGTAAGGTGGTTGAGATCTTTGCGAGGGACGAGACCCGAAAGGACCTTCTCGAACGCCTAGCGAAAGACAAGACGGTCGAAGACATCGACAACGACATCGTTGCGAAACAGGGCAGCATTGAGCTTATCCAAGTCGCCAACCCCGGTGCCCTGCGCGAGTTCGAGAAGCGAGCCCGAGAGATTGAGAAGCTGCGTTCAAAGATGGAGTCGTCATCAGCCAAGCTGGACCACTTAAATCGCCAAATCACAAAGATTCGCGAGAAGTGGGAGCCGAAGCTTGACGAGCTGGTCAGCAAGATCAGTGACGCCTTCAGTTACAACTTTGAGCAGATCAACTGCGCCGGCGAGATTCGGATACATAAAGATGAAGACTTTGACCAATGGGCTCTGGACATCATGGTCAAGTTTAGGTACGAGTTGCACCCTCAACGCTCAATGCTGTGTTTACTGGCAGGCCGAAAGCTCTAACAACCGCGCAGAGAAAACGAGACGCTCCAGCAGCTCAACCAGCATCGCCAATCCGGCGGCGAGCGAGCTGTGTCCACCATCTTTTATCTCATGGCGCTCCAGTCCATGGCGCAGTCACCCTTCCGTGTGGTCGATGAGATCAACCAGGGTATGGACCCCCGCAACGAGCGCATGGTGCATGAGCGCATGGTAGAAATTGCGTGCCGCGAGCACACATCGCAATACTTCCTGATTACGCCCAAACTGCTCACCGGTCTGAGGTACGACCCGCGCATGCGCGTGCTCTGCATTGCCAGCGGAACGCACATGCCCAAGGACGGCAAGAAGCTCGATTTTGCTCGTTGCCTGAAAATCCACAAGCGCATCGCGGCTGGCGGATAGGGAAGGGAAACGGTACCGGAGCGGGTGTCTTCTAGCGGAGTTCTTGGCGTCTTGGGGAACGGTATCATTTATTCACGATACCCTTGAAGCAGAAACAACAAGTTTATATTACACATAGTTTCTACAGGGGTCGGAGCGGGAGTGTAAATACACGTAGAAGATGGCCCACAGGACCGAGGGTCATCTGATGTCCGACACCCGATTCTTTACATGATGGCAGCATAGAGAGGTCATTACAATCTAGTCCAGCGCGATCAACCATTCGCCTGCCTATACATCTAATTGAGTTGTTGGACATCAGCCGGCGCGTCCCACTTGGTATGGCGAGACCGAAGATGCACAATTGGCAAACAGCTGTCATGGAGAAGCCATCACTCTCCAGAAGAAAGAAATGAGAGGGGGGCGGAGACGCACAAGTGGCAAAGAGTTTATCGACTTTACGGAACGAAGAACCCAACGACCCCTGTGGTGACCGGTCAACCCTTGATGCCATGGTTTCTTTCACCGAATCTCCGAGCTCCTTACATGAACCTAGCATCAGCTCAACAGGGCCAGAACGAAGGGACTTTCTGAGACACGCACATACACGCGCGTCTCCTTGGTGGCGTTTGGTTCGTTCCGCGCACCACCTGATAGTTCTCACAGATCGTGGCTCACCACACTGCGATCCTGATAGATGAATTCCATCGACTAGGTAGTTACCGAGTACGGATAGCGCTACTACACAGGGCCATGGCATTCCCTTCGTCCTCCCAATCACATGTCGGGCCTGTACGGAGTGATCGGTCCCTGTCGAGGGGCTGACCACGACGAGCGGTGCAACCTTCGTGTCCTACGATGAGCAGATGGCGACGCAGCTGCTATCCCACATTCCCCAGTGGTTATAGTCGTATGGGGTAGAGACTGGTCCACAAGCATCTGATGTAGGGTCGAATCCAAGTCGCCGACGGACAGCGATGCTAGATCTCTCAAAGGTCGTGTTCCTGCAGCCCAAGGCTCTCTCGCACGAGAGGATGCTGATTTTATTCCGAATGGCTCTTGTTTCCCAAGACGAATCCAGTCGGCCGGGGATGACTGACGTTCGTGAGCGGCGTCGGCGCGGTGAGGGTTCCGCTGTATCTCGACTTCCACGGAAGCGGCAACGTAGGTTGCCGCGCGCCTTGGTCCCGTGGCCTGGTTCTGGTGACGCTTGAAGACTCAGCCCAACCAACAATGGAACCCCATCAGTGTGCAACACCTTGCCGAGTAATACCAGATCCGCATCCGGACGAGATGGGGGGCTCCGACGAATGCACCGGCACGAATTCATTGGTCCTCCAGGCAAGATCGCGGTGCCCCTGTTCCCCGGATTCGGACGAGGCAACGTGGCAGTGGAGAAGGGGGACATTCTCGAGCTTACGGGAACCATTCCAGTGCTCGCTCGTTTGGATTCGGAAATCCCGCCTCATGTTGGCATGTGAGTTGCCTCATTTCTCCCTTGAAAATCGAGTGCTAAACCGGTCAAATCCCATTCCTGCCTACCTAGCTGAGAACGCTTGCGCCTGACATAACAACATGATTCGAGCCGTTTCCTTCCGACGATTGCCTAAGTCAAATCGATTATCACTGGCTCTGCTTTCCGTTTCAATGCCAATTTCTTAGCCCCTGTCGCGATGGGATGCGGTTGTGAAGGACCACTCGGTGAAGAGTGCTGCGCCGGTCCGCCCAAGTTTGCCGCCATCTGAGCTCCCCGCCTAGCGGCAGGGTCGAACGGTCTGGGCGCTGGGGTGTTCCCCGGTGGGGAAAAGACAGGTACGGCAGCCGGCGCCGGCGTGAGCGTGGCACTCCCGTGCCGTGGCGTCAAACTCCCTGGCCGCTTCCACAGCCCCTCGGCGATGGCTGGATAATCCTCACCAAGCAAGATGGCCAAGTCCGTCTGGTCAAACGACTGGAACATCTCGGCCGCCCGCTTTTGCTTCGCCTCGTACTTCGCATTCATCGTCGGACCCAGCTTAGTGACAACAAGCGTCTCCTGCGGCCCGCTTCGGTCGGTTTCGTGAGAGCACTTGATGTCGTGTCTCTCGATCTGCTTATGAAGATGATGTCGCGCCTTCTTCACAACAGGGAACCGGCAGACATGCGTGGCGGGGTTCGCGAGGAACGCTTCCAGTTGGCGGCAATCGTGGCAGGGGCAGTTCAGCCGGGGGTACATGCCGTTGGACGGGCCCGATGACGGAATCGACGGTTTCTGTCCGACGTAGTTCTCGCGGTAGGACTCGAGTATGGCGCCAAATATCTGCTGGTAGCGCGGCGTGGTGAGCGGGGTCTTCGTGGTCTTGAGGATGGCGAGCAGCTTTTGCAGAAAAGGGATCCATAACGGGTGGAAGTCAGCCGCCTGCATCTTCGGAGCGAAACAGACGAGCTTCATTACTAGAGGCATGGCCAGATCTTCACGCGGAGGCGGACACAAGTTGAGGAGGGCGCAGAAGAGATCCGCCAGGGTGTCGGGGGCCACGGCTAGGTTTTTGTCGGTGGTAAGAGTAGGCGCTGGAGCCGTGTGCCAGTACGAGTGCCTTGCCGCTTTTCGAGTCTGTTCCTCTGACCTTTTGCCATGGATCGTGCTGAAGTCTAGCCTCGCTATAAAGTTTTTGGCGAGTCGCTTATACAGCTTCGCTGTTTCTTTAACCGGCAAGGCCTTTTGCCTGACGCTCAGAATCAAGCCCGAGAGGAATTCGAGGGCAAAAGCCGCTGTGGTAAAGTGATCCTCGATCAAGGGCACAACGCTGCGATAAGTTTTAGCTTCACATTGAAAAGAACGAGCTCTCGGTACATACGTGGATGAAAGCCAGTCAAAGTCGGCGTACTTTTGCGCGCTCATAATCACCACCGTTCCATCAACTCCGACGAAAGATGCGGACCTGGCAGCGCCTGTCAGGCTTTTGACGAGGGTTTCCCGCACCCATTCTCGAATCTCATCGGACGGTCGCTCGTCAATCGGCGCGAGCACTTCTATTGCCGAATAGCCCTGCCAGAAATACTGGCTTCCGATCACAAGGGAGGCCAAGCTAAGGCCGCGCATTTGATTAGCACGATCCTCCCACACAATGGACGTAGGCAGAACGTACCCGGTTTTGACCCTATCGAATGGGACCTTGCCGTCACCGACCTGCTTGCGAAGCCATTTGTAATAGCCGGAAGGCAAAGTGCCTTTGAAGACGCTCGCAATACTTTCGAAAAAGTCCCATTGCTCCACCTGACAGGCGGCCCGCAGCATCTTGCTGATGAGATGGCTGTCCGACTTCAGACTATCGGCCCTTCCAGGCATCGAAACACACGCGTTCCAAGTCTCTTTGAGAGTGTCGAAGATCGATTGCTGGTTTGACCCGCCCTTGAGGATCGAATCAGTGACGTAAGTGAGCGGAAGCGCAACGTTGTTGTCGCTATCGTGAGCGCTCTGGTTGAGGGAATCCTTAAAAAACTTGGCGATGCTATCCCGACGGATGATCAGATCAGCCTGTGCTAGCCATCAGCCAAGGAATTTTCTCGCACACCAGAAGCAACTTACAGTCACGCGGTACCAGTGAGTCGCCGTGGGTCCCTGTATATGAGTCGTCAGCGTGTCGCACCGTTCCAAGAACCTCTCGAGTGCGACTAACCCAGTTACCCTGGTACCCTTCGTATTCTTCCTTTTGAGTGGCGCCTTCAAAGAAATCATCCCCTCCAAGACAATCCTCCTGCGACAGGTTGACGTCGCGAAGGATGGGGCGTCCGCTGAGATCCACAAGTAGTTTGACCGAGAGATCCGTTTCCAATACTTCTTCGATCTCGTGAGGTCCTGGGTCCTCATCTGGTTCACTTTCGGTTTCGTCGTCGCCGTCATAGTATCTGCGGGAGTTGGATCTGTGACTATCGAATCGATGATCAAAGCCGTTAGGACTTGTGGAACCGGTTTCCATCCTCTCCGTCAAGGCCAGAAACACATCGAAATCAAGTCCAGAGGCAATGTCCTGCAGGGTTTGAACAACGGCGAGATCCCGACCCTTTAAGGCTTTCTTTGAGATGCTCGCTTCCGTGTACTCGTGGTCCAGGCCATAGTAGACGTAATCCATCTCCCCACCATCAGCCCCTTTACGCAACCATCTCTTCAGCGTGTGGCGCAATGCGCGGTTCTCATTTCGTACCAGCCCGGCAGACGGCCGCTGTCCGGCCTGGTCGATCGTGAGGTTGTACGTCAGGACCACGCGGTAGCCGGATGTGACGGGCAGGACCTCATGGTGGACGTCAGAGTACCAGCAGGCGAAGGACTGCGCGACCGCAGAGGTCTTGAAAGTCTTCGTTTGGCCGCAATGCTTCACGACCACGTCGCCTCCCTCGTGCGTTGAGGGAAGACAGATGACGAGTGTACCGAACATGCCGGGACACTTCTCGGTGCTGAGAAACGGAGTCAGTGTGTGCAGCTCATGTGCTTGCTCTCAGAACGTACTCGGTATGAGCCTTGAACATGGCCCCTTTTTCGTAAAGTAGCAGCTTATACAGCTCTGCATTGACCGGCGACTTGATGCCCAGGTCATGAGCGACGATTGCGCAAATCGTCTGGAGATTGGACTCCCAGCGAGGACTACGAAGCGCAAAGTGCTCCGGGTCCAGCTCCCAGGTGTTCCGCACCGTGGTGTCTACGAGGGTCTCACTTCCCTTGCCAAAGGGCGCCTGGGCGGCCATGCCAATCATCTGCCGGATCTGGTTTTCTGGCAACGGCATGACGATGGGCCCGACATCCTGGACGAAGAGCTCCGGGTCTACTACCTGCTTCAACGCGCGAAACGAGGCAAAAGACCCTTTGGTCTCTATGCCATCCAGCTCATGCAACAGATCGTCCGCGAAAGTGCCGGTGCCCCATTCTTCGGTGCTCAGAGCGCTGCTAGCCTCGGAGGCAGCGTCGTCGGCGTCGTCAACGAGCTGTCGGTTTTCTTTGTCACCTTTTGCAACCTCGCTTTCCCCGGTGCTCTCTACGTGCTCAGTGATCTCAGCACCCTTGGTGGAAAGCTCCGCTGATGCTTCTGCTACGGATGCCTCGGTCGCGATGTCCCCAGACCCAATCGTAGTCGTCTGCGTAGGTGCATCTTGGGCGATTTGCAAGGGATCAGAAGGACCTGCTTCTGCTGCTTCTGCTGATGGGGTTTCCTTCACGTCCATTTTCAACTTCCGACCTTTCGGACATTGATGAGTGTTGCGAAGGTGCGGAAGGAACAGTTGGGTAGAGGTCCCCACCATCTGCAACAAAGAGGACTGGCGTGCGCGGCGCGACGCGTCGAGGGCGGGGCAACGCTTGACGTTTCTCCTCCATCCCTGTCGAACTTTAAGTAGGTAAGGTACCTGGCCCTCGGGCCTCTTTGCAGCCCCTTCCTGTACATCGTACGAGTACCTAGTGCTAGTATATTTACATCTAGTAAACTCTGCACTATCTTTTGTCAACATTTGTTAATCCTCAGCAGGAAACGGAAAGGTTAGCACTTTGGGTTCGATCCACATGCTCGTGCGTTACTGTAGCCCAGCGAAGAGTGTGCACCTAATCACCGCGTGTAACTCTAACGAGCGAGTATCTTGGTTGGTAAAATGAGAGTTCTGATTGCCCGCCGCCGGCTACAACAGGTACGTACACTAACTATGTACCTAGGTAGGTACTTCATCGTCTTTGGCGGGAGCTTCCGACCCAACTCCGCAGTTCCGTCCTTCGCTTCCGGCCAGGAGATGCTTTGGTGGGACTACCAAAAGAGCTTCAAACGTACCTATGCCTTCTAACCGTCTCAACCCGAATTGTAACACGAGAGAGCTGTATTTGAGTTGAGTCTTCGCTTCGTTATGCTCGACTGCTGTTCGATAGACCTCCCCGTCGATGTGGACATACAAGGGGCCGCATCGAGTCCTGTGCAGTTTCAAGCTGCCACGTCGCGGTCGTCACGTTATTTGGCAGAAGCCCACGCCGCAGTAATAGTCCAGGTCATAGCGAACATTTTCGCATTCGTCTAAACGACTATGCCATATCGAAGCTTCCAAAGAAACCCGTGACCAGATCCAAGTGGCTTTCATTCAGCCTGGTGATTCCCATATCGTACATCTTCCTCCACCCAGCCATGTGCGCATTAAATCGCAGCGGTGGCAGTAACATCCGAAAGACCACTTGTGGACAATCTCAAGGGTATCCCCCTCCAAAACTCCCAAACTGCCCCGGTCCAAAAATTCGAAGAACAAAAACTCATGGCGTGTACTGTGATGCCGTCCCATCACCCCTTTTTTCCCAGTTTGGTAATGGGTATTGGAAAATGTCATTGGCCGGGCTATCCGTATTTTCGCTACGCCCCATGTCCTCTCGTGGGGTATATCCAAATTTTGCGTTGCGTATATGCCGTACGTGTATAAAAAAAAGACGATGCCTTCGTCGACCCAAGTCGCAATCCTTGTCTGAATGTCAAATGTGTGTATGCCGGAATAGTTGTACATAAGGAAAAATATGAATAGAAAAGCTGCTGGCTAGCGCTGAATAGGTAGATTGCTGGTCATTCCAATTGCCCCGGGGGGCGTGAGGAAGATGGTCATGGCCAGAAACGGCACTGTGGTGTCTGTGGGCGTGCTGCAAATCACTTCAGCCCCAGATTGGGACGTTGCGGTAAGCAGGTGAGTTGTAGCTATGCAGAACGCGGTATGGGGGATTGTCGTTGGTGTGGACGCTCCGGCTGCGACTGCGGCTCCGTGAGAGACCTGGTTGAATGGCGTCAGGAGAGTAGTATCCCTGCTGCTCCCATTGTTCTTGCTGCATATTAATGAGTTGTTGCTGGTAGTAGCTTCCGCTCTGGTTGGGAGTTGAGCTGAGGGCGGGAGGGCCTCGGGCCACAGGTCCGCCGGACTGAGTGCAGCTTTCGTAACTTGGTCGATGGCGAAGTTGGCGCTGCTGATGAGACCCGACCGACGTAGATGAACTACGCATGGCCGGGCGAGAATCCTGGCCGGTCTCAGGGCCACAACCGTTGGTGGGACGCCATGTGTCCTTAACCGTCATGTGACGCATGGCGTATGGCTGCTCAGTGACCGGCATACCTCTTAGGGTACCTCTTGGGGGACTCATTGGAGGAATGGGCGGTATAGACAGTGCGTCGTCCAGTGCCGCTGCAGAGGTTGAAGGGTAGCTGTGGATGGTCTCACGACTGTTTTGTCGTGACAACGTCTGCCTTCTCGACTGGTTTGTTTCGCTGGAATGCGCCGACTTGGGGCGGGGGGGCTGCTTTCGGGCGTTCATAGAGTTTCGGGTGTGAAGGCTGATCGGCGGCGATGTCTTCCTCTTGGCCGCCAGGTCCGGAGCCTGTAGGTTTTGAGAAAAACGAGGACCGGGGTGTTGTGAGGTCGGAATCATCGACTCGATCGGATGGAATGGCGTGAACATGCTGCGCTCCATTTGCGCTGTCATTGTCAGGGTTCGTTCTCGCGGGGCATGAACAGGCTTATGGGCCAGAGCCATGAAGGCCTGATCAAAAGCGCTTTTACCGACGCTCTCACCAACATTGTCGATGGCGGTAATGCTGGACTCGAACCCAGCTTGAATCTCATCGGTCCTTGGCTCTTCTACGAACCCCGACCTGCCTGTGGAAGCGGGGGGGAGCGGTTTGCGGTGGATGGAACGTCTAGGCAATACCAAAGATGCGGCATGTGCGATGGATGTTGGGATTGACTGAAAAGAGCGGCGTCTGGGTATCCTGGGCTTTTCAGAAGGTTCGGCGGGCTTTCTAGACACCTGGCCGGCATCTGCCACAAACAGAGGCCCTTGCTCGGCCTCGGCGTGGCCTAGGACCACGCCGGGGAAATTGCTGCTAACACTGAAGATGGTGCTGAGCGTGTCCTTGCTGGCTTGAGTGCGGAGAGGAAGTCGCTTTGTGGTTGTTGGAAACCGCTCAGAATGCTCGTCGAGTCTCGCTTGCACATCCCCAGGTACAGACGGAACCGGTTTGTCAGAAGGATGCGTTGCGGGGACAGCAGGCGGTCCTCGCATGCCGTACCCGCTCATAAGTCTTTGAAATTTGCCGGCGCGTTGGGAACCAGTGCCGATAATCAGGGCCGAGGCCGATTGGTCGGAGCTAGCACCACCCGATCGAGCAGACTCCAAAATTGTGGGTCCATTATCGGCCGGGTTGGCACTGTCGATCGCGGCCGGGACCTTCCGGTTTTTACGGAAATGACCGGCGGCGTTGAGGTTGAAGAAGAACTTGGGCGACGAAACGGTCATTGTGGTGCTTTTGGGGGAAGGGAGAAAACCGTCTTTGGGTGGCAGAGGCGGCGGAGTCGAGGACGCAAGTTGAGAGGGATCAGTAGCGAGGTCGTCAGACTGATCAATTGGGCCGACGTTTAGGCTCCCGTTGCTGACGGCCGCTATCGGGGATACCGTGGGGTCAGACTGCTCATCCTCCGAATCCTCCAGTGCAGCACATCGACGTTGATCATTGCCTGCAGCAGGCTGCTTGCCATGGAATGACCTGAGCGAGATATTCGAGCTGTAGCCGGAATCAGCTTTGGAGAGCGACTTCGGCTGCTCAGTAGTTGGGCTAGCAACAACCCCGCTGTCAGTGCGGGAAATTGCCAGGGAGCTCTTGTGAGACTGCTCCGCGCGCAGTCGCTCGAGACTGGGTTTGGCATTTGGGTCATTTCTGACAGTCAAAACCTCGGCCGAATATTCCAATTGCACGTCGTCAACGAAAACATCATCTTTCAGAGCCGTGTGCTTGGATGTCGTTTGTGACTCTGGACCCAGCGGCCTAGATTGAGTCAGCACAAGCCGCCCCACGGCGCCTTACAAGAGAGGGCGTCTTCTGCACGAGTTTGCGAGGGAGACCACTAACGAGTTAGGACGTAGCCTCCGCGATTCTACCATGAGAAAAGACGTGTTGATGGGGCTGAGGGCAGTGCTGGTATGCACTGTCGACGCCGTGGTTTTGACGTTTTTACTGTCAGACTTTGACTTGCCCGAGTCGGTATCCTGAATGAAGGAGTGCTCTTCGTTCCCATTCCGAGACTTTGTCACTTCGGCCTTGAATTGCGGTTCGAAATCGGGGCTTGATAGGGGACTGGCGACTCCATTCGTGATCCGTAATGAACCGAACTTCATGAAACCAAGCGGCCGGTAATCCATGTCCGACGGAGTCAGTGCTCTTTCGACTGGCTCCATCGCTGGCGGGGGCAGATAATCGTCTTCTGAGGCAAACTCGGTCAAAGGTTGTGTGCAATGGGCACTCGACTCGATGGAATTCAGTCGCGAACGCCCGCCCGCTGGCGTAGTCGGTCCACTGTAACGCAAGCTCGACCTCCTTGAAGCGGGAGAATCCGTTGGCAAGCGTGTTGCAAGACCCGGGGTCTGAATCATTGACCGGCGACGCACCGGCGCGTATAACGATACCTCGGAATTGGCTCGAGGGAGCTGGACAGCTGCTGATTGGTGCGGGTGAGAACTCTTCCAAGTGTTGGGCGACACCTCGAGCGTGTTGTCGGACACGATAGAGCTTTCTTCGCAGGCTGCAAGATCCTCGGTCAGGTTCAACAACCTCCTCGATTCGTACGACATCAGGTTGTAGTTGATGGACTGTCGGTTCCCGGGAACGTGCCAACTACATTGCCACGCAAGTCAGCTAGTGCACTTTGCGGTATTGTCTCGATAGTGCATCGTACCTTTCCACCTGCACTTGCCTCGAAGTGTTCATCTCTCGCTGGGTTTCCCAAGTCATAGAGTTGGCCCTCGACATTCTATCTGTGACAGGTGAACCCAACGTCAGAGTATCTCTGCGCCCATCTTTCCCAGGACCATGAGAGCTCTTGGACCGAAACAAACTCGCCCTCCGCTTCCAGTTCTTTGTTGGTCTGGCTTCTGGCTCCGCTAGAGGAGGGTCTTCCAGAGCTGGGACAAGTGTGCTCAGTTGCGATGCGCTGGACGCCCGGACCGGCGAAGGTGCGCACGACAGCACCTGAGGCGCGAACTGTGAGTTCGACCTCGAGGGCGGGAGACTGGAGGACGCAGTGCGGCCGTGTGAGCTCGAGAGGCGCGGCGCCTGTGTCGAAGGGGCCGGAGAGGCATGGTTGCCAACTCTCGGTTTCGATAGCTTGTGAGGCGATCTCTTGCCGTTGATTTCGCCATAATCCCGTTGATTTTGCAGTGACTCGGTCGAATGTGTGTTGCCCATTGTGAAACGGAGACTTGGAGTTGATACCGCCCTGCTACCTCGCCCAGATTGTTGCGAAAAGCGAAACCTGCGGAATGCAAAGCGATTCGGGCAAGTTGTAGGATGGTGACGGGTGGCAGGGTTTCAGAAAACGGCCAGCCGATGGAAAAAACCTTGTTAGGACGAGTTTGAAGCTGCCATGCCGTGCGAATCGTTCCGAACCTGTCGTCGTTCTTCTTGGGCTAATTGATTATATGATTACGGCCTTGGTTCACCTCGCTGCGGTGAAGGGTCGTTATGTTGGCCCGATACGAATGCACCCGTTTCCGACCTTTGCCTCGGGGAGGGGAAAGAAGAGGGAAAGAAAACCCCAAAAGGATATGGTAGAGGTGGAATAGAGACGAACGTGGGTAGGTGATGATAAGAGGGAAAGGGGGCAGCGGTGGCGGCGTTGGAAGGATCTAATAGATCACCTACGGAGACCAGCACGAACAGAGAAGGACGACGGCAAGTGGAGGAGGGGATAGACGTAATTAAAAGCAGAGGTGGCATCAAAATTGTCTGAGCATTTACGCACCGGACCAGGCCGAGCGAGCGTTCTATCGGTTTGGTCAACTCCACCTTAGGGAATGCCTGGTCTCCAAAGAGTCAGTTGCCGGGATCAGTGGCAAGCTGTGCCAGAATATTACACAAAGGGATTGGAAGCGGGAACGGGTATCTGTCTGGGAGCATTGGACGGATGGGAGATGGGAGGTGCAGGAATGGGCCTCAGATGGCATCTGAGAGATGGACACCGGCAGGAAACCAGGAGGTGGAACTGACGGTGACGACGTACATGGTTTGAGACGCGCGAGGTGGGCTGCGGTATGGCGGAAAATGGACAAAGTACCGCCTACGGCAGCGAATGGGCAGGGCTGTTCCAAGTTCCAAGACAGGCGTCGCTGTTGGCCCATGCAGGGCTGCAGTGGTATGCGTCTTGGCCGGCGGAACGTCGACGAGAGGCAGGGAGCCTGAGCGGAGCGTGCTGGTGCTGGTGAGTTGAGACCTCTTGGTGTGCGAACGGGGGTGTCGAGTGCCAAGTGGTGTCGGACGGCTATCCGCAAGGGTGTAGCGGCATCAGGTTGCGTCGAGTCCCCAGTAAAGGCGAAGGCGAGACACGCAGAGGGCCGACAAGACGAGACGAGACGGCTGAGGTAAGGTAGGGAAGGTCAAGGTCAAAGGAGGAGGAGGAGGAGGAGGAGGAGGAGGGGAAGACGATGTACCGTGTACGAGTGGTGTACTGAAGACCGACAGAGCAAAGATGATGTACCTAGTGGATAGACGTCTGGACGGGATGCAGGTTGGCACGGTTGGATATGGTATTTCATATGATTTGATGCCATTCTGTGGTCTGACCGGCGGGTCAGCGACTGGGTATCGGAACCAACCTTGGTAGAGATCAGTTGCACCTGGTGCAGACCTGCTGGCGGCCCCCCTAGCTCTGGGAAAGAAAAGTCCCCGTAAGCCTGCCGCAGTAGCGTTGTCCATGAGTCCTGATTTTTGTGCAACCAGTAGCAGGACGGACGACGGTGGACCTGTTCTCTGCAACTGGAACCAGCCACGGCTGTTCCTCCGTCCAGTCCGGAATCCGGTCCAAGAAGCAGGTGTCTTTATCCACCGAGAAGCCGGCGCGGGCTTTGGCCTGCGCATATGCACTTCCAGTTGGTTGGGCGCATATTTCCTGCCCCTCTCTGCGCTCCGGACAACTGCTTGGGTCTGCAATGGATCTGGCACAGACTTGGGGCTGCAGAGTAGTGGGGTTTGATTAGGAGCGTCCGAGAGGCAGGATGCAGGATGGAGCGACGGGTGGACAGCAGACTCTGCAAAGAGTGCTGTTTATGAGGTGAGAATGATGATGCGAGGAGACGACAAGGCGTCATTCCATGTCTTTGATGCACTAAGGCGGGTTATCTCAGCCGGCCAGCGGACGACACACGCGTGGCTTGGACGCATGTTTGCTGATGCGCCCGAGGGTTGTCGTCGTCAGCCATTTCCATAGAAAATAAAGAAAATAGAAAGGGCTGTATCCGTAGAAGTCGACGATCCAGTCCGTCCAGCATTGAAATTGAAAAAAAGAGGACGAACGTGAGGCTTGCACTTGCCGTCTTTCTCACGGGGGCTGCTTCCTTCCTCGGGATGCTTGAGCCAATCGACCCCGCCTCACTTACTCATTCAAGGTGCCTCCTTATCTAGGTAGGTACCTGAGGGCACCTGTTGAACGTTATCACCTAGATAGGTATCTACCTACCTATCTACCTACAGAGGAAGGTACCTACGAAAGGTAAGTACGTCCCTGTACGGATACACACCAACTTAGGTACCTACCTACTACAAGGATCCGTACTGTACTTGTCTCGACAGTGCATCTTGTGGTCGCAGTTTCCCTTCTTGGTCCGTATCTCACCCGCTTGTATGGGGAACTTGGGGGCGTCTGGCTCGCGCTGGACGGCACCTTGGGCTTGTGTTAACCCAAAGTACCTAATCGCTAAAGCCGCTTGTCAAGTATTTGGACCCTAGGTAGATACCTAGGTAGGTAGGGTGGTAGGTAAGGGTAATTATCGACATTAAACCAAAAACCCAACCAACCGGTCACGCTAGTTTTCCCTCGACAGGCCTTCTGGGGCTTCGTGAAGCTGCCTCAAGGATATCCAAACAGAAAATGTCCTCCTGCTGTTACCGTCAAGCCACCACGTTGCAACTTGCAACCCATAAACTTGCCACCTGCCTGCATTGTGCGTGTTGTTTCTGTTCCTGGGTCCTGTTTCTGCCCGTTGCTTTTATCTCTATCTTCCACGTTGATCAACTACACTCCACCTCCACTATCTTTCCACCCATCGATTAAGCATATCCCTGTTGCTCTGCCGATTTTCTCTCAGAGCCACCCGTCCCTCGTCGTATTCTCTTTGCGTTGTCTCTCATTTCGTTTTCGTACGCCGCCGCCCCTCCCACTCTGACAATATCCAGGTACAGTACGGATACGGATACCAGGTACAAAAAGGCAGGGTTGGTTACCCTCTGCACTACGAATACCGACTGTATGTACGGATATAGTCTGCTGTCCGTGGACAAGTCAAGCGTTCGTCTCTGTTAGTCCGTCTTGGTTGCTGTCCGACCTTGTCTCTGTGTCTCTTGCGCGCGGGCATGCATTTCAATCTCAACCGCCCGACCGACGTTGACGCGTTCCTTGCGCAGCGCCACTCCGCCTGCGGCTCACAATGTTCAAAACAGTGAGTGCTCGTTTCAGATTGTGCCACTTGACGTTGATGGGCTACTCGGAACTCGCTGAGACCAGCATATCCTCATCACCTATCCTAGCTCTCATCCAGCAGCCCAGGCAACATGCTTGGCGTGGCCAGCAACCACCCTCACCGACCCGGATGCAGTTCTACTCTTTCAACGTCGAACAACACCAGCTGAGACCGCCCACACGCCGATACCTTCAATGGTCCATTCTTCCCTGTCAATTTTCTATCGACTGTCTCGTCCGACCACCAGACTCGCGCAGCCTGTGTCTACCATGTGTATCTGTACATACATACACCCGTGGTCGTGTACACGCCCACTGAATTGTAATCGTATGTCGACATTCGGA
This sequence comes from Colletotrichum tanaceti, assembly GCA_005350895.1. Classification (NCBI taxonomy): domain Eukaryota; kingdom Fungi; phylum Ascomycota; class Sordariomycetes; order Glomerellales; family Glomerellaceae; genus Colletotrichum; species Colletotrichum tanaceti. Next base: position 41,032 of record PJEX01000252.1, read on the forward strand.
CGATGGCCAGCCAGCGTTCTCGCTTCCTGCATCGAAGCAACATATGGCGGTGCCCCTCTCCTCGTCGTCGACTTGGTCGTCGCCACCGCCACCGCCGCCTTCACACCTACATGGGTGAAGAGATGTGGCAACACAATCCGTCTGTCTACACTGGCAAGGAGACAGACACTGAGACAACTCCCCTTGATCGTCGACCACCACCATGCCATGGACTGACTGTATGCTCTCACGCCTGATATAACCCACCATAATTTTAGCTGGGGGGGGCCAGACAATCAAGGTTCAGGGGTGTGTGAAATTGCCCTTCCGCCTTTGTCGATTGCCTCCGCCAGTGCAAGCTAGGGCGGAATGACATGAGTAGGTAGGTATGAGAATGAACGGATACAACTTTGCTTCCAGTCTTTCATCATCTGAGCTCATACCTACCTAGTCCAAAGATCCCATTCGCGCTTCTTCTCGCGCCACAATTCCCCACGTTGAACAGGTGGGAAAGCGGCTCAGGCCTTGGCTCTTATTCTGCAAGCCACCTTTTGAAAACGGCATTTTCTTATGCACACTACCATTAGGTCCTGTTTTCGGCTTTGGGTGGCTGGGTGGGTTACCAACATGCCACTGGTGACACAGACAACGAGATCGTCCATGTTTATCTGTATTCGCCAAGCTTGCACAACTTGACGGCTTTTGGTGGGTTATTCTCCGAACGGCCTGGTTGACACAGGCACAGGGTAGCGGATCACACCTTCGCAGGAAATTAGACTTGCGGTACTATCGATGCCGCACGGTTGCAGTCGCCAAAGCGCGCACAAAAGAGTCTTCCAGCTTCCCTGTCCAGACGGTCTCAGACATCATGAGCGGCAGCGCTACTCCGTCGTCGCCTTTCACCCTCACCGGCATGACCCGATGCTGATGCCAGCTATCGCCAATGGTTTAGCATCTATTGTTGCTAAGAACACATGTCGTGGCGCCACGCGGGGGTTCAATTCAGTCAGAAAAACACAAATGCGTACTCCCCTTGAACTCCTTGCAGGATAGCCCTAAGAACTTGGCCCCATCGGAAAGTACCATCTAATTACCTTGGTGAACTGGCACAAGAGCGTGGTGTTTCTACCGTTGAAACTTGTCACGCTTTCTACATCGTATTGGCTCTAACCCCGTTAATTCGTAGCAACACTGAGACTGACCACGGGCGACATAATCTTGCCGGCGGTGATTATTGGCACCATCAGGGACTCTTTGACGATGATGCTGGTTCGCATGGCTCTACTCCCTCGTTATTCGATACCGCACACTCACACTTGGCGCCCACACAGCTCAACCATTGGACTCGGCCTGTGTTTCTCCAAACATGCACCGTTACTGCATTGTGACGGCAGGTCCATTGTTGCGTCGATCACGGCGAGTCGGACAATTGTGATGATCAAGTTTCGGCGCGGGTGCGCAGCAAGCTCCATATTTTAAAACCCGGCCGGTGATCATGCAACCCGAAGTGTTTGTGCCGTGGACTGATGCTGTCGGAGCAGGATTGATCATCGCAGCTTACACCAAGCCAGAGCGGTTTCTCAGCTTCTTACTGTTGACCGATACATGACCATGAGCCGGTTGCCCAGAAAATGAAAACATCGTGGGTATCTCCAAACTTTCGACTTGATGCGAAACTTGCACAAGCCTCGTCCACGTCACCAAGTACCGAGTCCGCGTCTCATCGCACTCGCTCGTCTGGAGGCAGCCTCGATCATGGCCCACAGCGCTATCATTTCTAATCTCGCAGTAAATTTGAGCCATTGCCGACAATATGGCGGAGACAAGCCCTTTTCCCGCCGTCTGGTCTCGAGTCAAGGCATGCAGCCGTCCGGCAATGACTCGATGTTGCTCGAGACTTTTCGTTCCTTAGGGGTCGTCGTCCAACCTAAGCTCCGAGCCAGACACGCTGCGTCGCAGAACTCGCTGGCAGTGGCCCGAAACCCCAGTATCAGACGATGACAGGCGGACGGGGCTTGGCGCCCAAGCGGACGCAACCAACGGCAAATTGCGTGTCACGTCGAAGGGCAAAGGGCACCGAACTGACCGCTCGTTGACCAAATGCGCCAGTGGTCACCTGCACCTGGATCTTCCAGGTGGTAGACCCCGAACGCCATGAGCCGTCCGGCTGAGGGCACCAGGGGATGGAGAGGGAGACATTGCCGCCCTCGGGCCCCATGAAGCGGTTTCCAGACGGAACCCGAACGCGTTGGCCAGTAACAGATGAGGATCGCCGTTGACAGGCCTAGGCGACATGTTCTGCTTTCTCGAATATTCCGAGTCAGACTGAACACAGAACAAACGATGCCGCACACTAGTCAGCAATGAAGGGAGCTGGGGGTTGTTGTTGTTGTTCCATGGCCTTCCGGAACGTTTTGATCGCCATTCTCCTAACGAGTCGGAAGGCCAAAGGCGCACGGGCAGAGGATTCCTTCTCGTTTCAACCCCGTTTCCTTTAGTATTACCACAGAAGCATAGGTTCTACTCATACTGATTTATGTAAGCTTGGGCGTGTCCTACCTGCCTACAACCAGTCACCCAAGTACCCCCCAAGGGCTTGCCAGGCAGGAGTTCCCTTCAGCAGGTTTGCCAGAGTAAGGATTTGTGTGCAAGTCGGCCGAAGTCGTCGTCGTGCCTTACACTGTCTTGACCAGCCTTCCTTCCGACGTCAACGCGGCTTCTCCAGCGCGGTTGTAGATTAGACAGCGACGGCATGATGATGAGTCCATGGCAACTTTCATGTTGACGGCGAGGCTTCGGTGACCCCATCTGGTGCTTCTAGGCCGAAAAGAAAGGGGACCAAAGCTCTGGCCGAGTGTTCGACAGTCCACGTTGGACCTGGAAAGCTCGTGTCTGGGGCACGTGTTGGGATCGAACAAAGTTCAGCACCGTCAACTTCGCGGCTCAACCAACGTTGCAAGAGTCTCCGCCCTGTCGCAGATTCAACGGCTTCGCCGGTACAGATGGTGCCGCACAGGCGAGGACTAAACCTGCTCGGTGGGGTGGTTTTGGGTTGAGCTTCGAAGTCGGAGGGAGAACTTGTATTTCTTCGCGTCTGAATATGCAGAAGCAAGGTCGGGGTCTTTGATGGCGGACTTTTTACGCCTACAGTGGCCGGCATCGCCGGATCCCAACCGACGGAGCATGCGTCTCATTCCCCAATGACATAGGTGCAGCCCTCGTCGCCAATCCAGACCTCATGCACGCGGCCGGCGTCGACGTCAATACGGTCACCAACGCCGTAGGTAACCTTCTCGGGCTTCTCGTCGGAGGGGTACGTGATGGTCAGGTCGCCGCGGAGGATCAGATGGGTTGTCAGACCGCGATGCGAGTGCGGGGGATAGTGCGCATTTCTGGGGTTTGGGCGTCAGTTCGTGCAGCTTGGTCCTTTGGGAAGGGGGCGGGGGGGGGGGCAGTCTGAGAGGGGGCAACATCACGTACGGTCCGTCGGTCCAGGTAAAGACGTGGGTGAATCCCCATGATTTGACCTCGGTCTCGCTGCCTCGTTGCGATATGGCCTTTTGGGACATGACGGCGGCGATGGAGGGAGTTGTGCCAGCTGAGGACGCGGTCTCTTGTGTCGAGTGAGGACGGTGCAAGAAAGCGGTTGCGCCACGGTTCGGATAGCTATGTCGAGTCACGGACTAGGCGGGACGTTGCCTCGATCAGAGATCTGAGGGTTACAGCCGGCAGTTCTGGCCCAAAGGATCGGGGGTTTAGAGGGATTGGAAAATGGAGAAGGGCGAGAGGCCGGTAGGCGTCGGTGCGGACGGTTCAAATGGACGACACGCGGTCTGTTGTTGTGGAGATGCTGCGAACGTTGGGCTGGATGCCAACCGATGTTGACTGGCGTAATGCGTGGTGAAGGTCCGTCTGCAGCGCCAAGGTCGAGTGGTTCACACGCATGCATGCACGCTCGCACACGCGCGCGCGCGCGCGCACACACACTCGCACCCCACTTGCCCCCGAGTGCCCCGATCCCGTGCCGGTGTCCGGTAGGCGCAGTAGAGACGGAGAACATGTTGGGGGAAGACGGAGACGCACCGGCGTTTGCCTGCCTTTAGCGCGGTGACAAGCACGCGCAGCGCGGGGCGAGGGAGGCGCCGCTGGGCAAACGGGCAAGCGGGCCCAGTGGAGAGTTCGCAACGGAGAATGCTTGGTTCACTGTTTTCCAGGCAGCTTTTCCCATCCCTCTTCCACTTTTGCTCTTCCCACCTTTTTTTCCCTGGTCATTCAACGGCACGCACTTAGCACGCCCATGATGTCATTTTTAATATGGATCAACCCCCCGATGGCAGCTTGTGATCCCCTGTGTGTTGACTGTTGCAGGCGGGCGCTGAGCCGGCGAGGCGACAACCTCGACGAGGCAAACGGGCTGAGCGAGAGTGCCTGCCATGACGGAATGCAATGTGACGCTCGCCCATGTTCTGGCCAATAGCTTCCCGAAGAGAGAGAAAGAGAGAGAGAGAGAGAGGGGGGGGGGGAAGGTTGACGCGACAGGGCAGCCTCGATTTGCGGGTTGGGGGCCGAAATCAGCCCAGGTTTCTCGTGTGACGGCGGTCCACGTCGTGGTGCAGCTATTGCAGAAAGGGTGCAGAAGCGACGGGGCAGGGCACGGCAGACTCGACCCATCCTCGTGGACGGCACCACATACCAGGCACCGCAAGATGATATAGGGAGAGAGAGAGAGAGAGAGAGAGAGAGAAAGACCAATGCCGATCCAAGATCTCGCCCTACCCGCCCGCCGTTCGGTCATCCCTTGCCGAGTCTCTCTCTTGTCAGCCTATTCGTAAACCACTTTACTTAGGTACCTAGATAGGTACCTAGGTAGACTAGCTGTCATTCTAAAGGTAGGCACCTAGGTACCTAGGCTGGTAGGTAGGTAAGGAACACCACGCCAGAGAACACCATTGACAGAGCAGCCGGGACCACCCACGGCAGGGATGCAGACCTTCGGGGCAGTGCTGGCCCTGTTCCCATTGGTCACCGGCACCAAACGGCACACCATCAGACGAGGCTGTCCCCTACTGAACGCTCCTTTCCTCCCCTCCCCCATGTCCTCAGCTATGCTGACATGCATATCCACGCCTCCCAAGTCCCCACTCTCTCGTTGAAATTGCCCTTTTTGCTGGTCTTGTTCGAATGCCTTCGTCTTCGTCCCTCCGTCCATCGTCCTTGAAACCCGCCGTTTCCTACTTGTAAACTTGGTGTTTTTTTACTCTCATTTTTATCGTTGTTCTTGCACTTTTGCTATTTCGTAGTCAAATGTCGTTCTCTCCAATGGGCTGATGACCCTATTCCCGAATCTGCCAACGCCGTACCCCTCTCTATCCCATCCCTGAGCACTAGAGCAGGCAATTGTGCAGGCAGTTGTGCAGGAATCAACCAACCCTCCCTCCGTCCGCCGTCATTCGACCAGTCAGACAGGCGCCCCTCCTGGGTCGGGTCTGCACGCGCATCAAGAATCCGAAGGGAGGTTGCGATCAGGAGTCAAGAATTCCGCTGCCGCACATAGACCACCAGCATGTGTCTCTCTGTACGTTCATCGTCGGATCCTGTGCCTAAGGGTGAGGGGAGGGGAGGGGAGGGGAGGGGAGGGTATGCCTTTGATGCAAGGCCTCAGACTCCCACAGCCTGCAGCACTTGGTGCATCTCCTCTGCAACTCTCACCACTCGGCTTCCTCGCTTGCTTGTTGCTTGTTGCTTGTTGCTCACACGCTGCAAATGACTAACAACCCGCTCAGTTCTGGCGCCGTAAGGCACCCAACGATGAGAAGCCCCGGACGAAGAAGCGCACCCTCACGATGCCCTTATGGTCTACATCCAACAAGACCTCAGCCAATACCTTGAAGGGTATGGTCGGCCTCACCACCATCCTAGCACCTACGCGCGACGGCTTCCACTTCAAACCCGCCCAGCTGATGCCCCCCTCCATCAACGTCACAAACGTAGACGGCGCAACCGACCCTTCCTCTTCCTCTGCCCACTCCGACCACAAGGATGCCCCCGCCACCTCGACCTCCGACGAGATTCTGCTCAGTTTCGCCATACAGAACCGCCTGAAGAAGATCTTTGACGACCTGCGCTCGCGCCGTTCCTCGTTATCACGCGATCCTTTTGTGACCCGAGAACAGTTGCTCGTATTCCTCGAGAAAACCCAGGGTGAAAACGATGTGGAAGACATCCTGCCCGAGGACAAGGAGAGATACAACTTTGGCGAGTTCCTCGAGACTTGGTGGACTCACTACGGATGGGATGCTATTCGCCCCCTGAAGAGCGAGGACAAGGACTTGGACCGCCCCATTACGAACTACTTCATCAGCAGCAGCCACAACACGTACCTGGAGGGCAACCAGCTCGCCTCCAAGAGCTCGCCCGAGGCCTACAAAGCGGTATGCCCTGCTCCGCAATGAGATATGTCGAGATCCGACCGCTAATCAGATTGTAGGTTCTCCGCCGGGGATGTCGGTGTATCGAGATCGATGTCTGGAACGGAGACACCCCCATCACATCTCAAGAGGGCGCCCGGCCCGACCATTCGAGGAACCTCTCGGGCTCATCCCTGCCCAACGTGGCGGCGAGCGTTAAGGAAACTGTTGAAGATATTCTGATTGACCGCAACGGTCATGGCAGTGGCCACAGCAGGAACCCGAGCAACGCCAGCAGGTCTCTCAACCCTCGCGATAGTACCACACTGCTGGGCCAGAGCGAGTCCACGGAATCCCTGAACAACACTCTTCGTCCGCAATCTGCAGGCAAGAACCGTCTGCCGTATCCCAAAGATGAACCCATAGTGACCCATGGCTGGACCCTGACAACCCCGTGCGGCTTCCGCGAGGTGTGCAGGGCCGTCCGCGAGTCCGCTTTCGAGACCAACGAACTGCCCATCATTGTCAGTCTCGAGGTTCATGCCGACAAGGAGCAGCAGGAGGTCATGGTCAAGATCATGAAGCAAGAGTGGGAGGGCATGCTGATCGACAAGTCCTGGGAGGGCATTGACCCCCGTTTCCGTCTCCCAAAACTCGAGGAGCTGAAGCGCAAGATCCTCGTCAAAGTGAAGAAGGCGCCTAATAAGATCGAAGTACCTGTGAGCACGACGGCGCTGTCGCGGGTCTACGCCAACGACGAGGACGCCTCGGGCTCGGATGACGAGCGCATCAAGGAAGTCCTCAAGACACCAAACACGCCCAGAATTGACACCCCTGTCAAGACCCTCAGCGGCAACGAGGCGCCTACAAACGCCAAGGTGGCCATCTGCCAGGCACTTAGCAGCCTGGCCATCTATACGCACAGCGAACACTTCAAGAGTTTCGAGACGCCGGCGGCTAAGAAGCCGAGCCACATCTTTTCGATAAGCGAGAGCAGAATTCTCGAGCTACACGCAACCAAGGCCCGCGAAATGTTCACTCACAACAAAAACTTCTTCATGCGGGCCTTCCCCAACGGCGCGCGTGTAGACAGTTCCAACCCGGACCCCAGTCTGTTCTGGCGCAAGGGTGTGCAGATGGTCGCTCTCAACTGGCAATATCTTGACGAAGGCATGATGCTGAACGAGGGCATGTTCGCCGACGAGCAAGGATGGGTCCTCAAGCCTATCGGCTACCGCAGCTGTGATAAGGACACCGTGACCGAAGTCGATGCCGCGCCGCAGGGTGACTTGGAGCTCGCCGTCACCATTATTGCCGGCCAACATATCTGGGTCGCCAGTGACTCCGACAGCAACAGCAGCCGCGCCAAGCACCTTCGGCCGTTTGTAAAGTGCGAGCTCCACGTCGAGATCGGAGCCGGGAACGGCAAAGCCGCCGACGAAGACGACTTCAAGCTCAAGACAGGGTCAAGGAAGACAGACCACCCCGAATGGGAGAACGGAGCCCGGCTAAAGTTTCCCAAGATCTCGAGGGTGGTGGAAGAGTTGAGTTTCCTTAGGTAAGAAAAGCTCCCCTTCGATTCTGTACCGAATACCGTCTCCTTGCCACCGCCGTTTCTCGGTTATACGTCGTCGAGACAAACATAACTCGGAAAGGGTGTTGTATGAAAGGCGCGACCGCGCGGCGTGTCTAACTCTCAGGCCGAGCAGCCCCAGCGGCGTGATGCTCCCGAGAAGCGATGACTCCCCTGCCCCCCGGATGGCCTGATTTATCCTCGGATGGCATGCCGCGACCCGCCACGCTCGCGTCATAGGCGCGAGAAGGATGTCGTGGAACAAATGGATCGCTGCCAAGCGTCTTCCTATGTTGTGTCACCACACCACTTCGTCCCGTCACGAGCCGTCAACCCGTCAATACTCATCTGTCAGAGCGGGCCGCCGCGTTTGACAGGTCGGGCCGCTGCACACCGCAACGACTTTTGTCATTTTTTACATTAGCGAGCTGGATCTTTTCTGTTGATATTTTTGGTTGAGACATACGAACATGGTGAAGGGTGAAACCTTGGTTGCTGACCTTTACTGCTTATAGATTCAAAGTCGAGGATGACCCGATTCTCGGCAGCGATGAACTGCTGTCGTGGGCTTGCATCCGGCTCGACCGGTTGCGACCAGGCTTCCGCTTCATACGGCTGATGGACACCAAGAACCGTCCGATCGAGGGCGGCAAGTTACTCGTCAAGATCGATAAGATGGTGCGGTAGATGTCCCTGCCTCTGTTACGAGTAACATCATGACAGAGGGTTCGTGGCGACGATAAGCAGCAACAGCTCGTCTGCTATGTATGCCTCGGACCAGACGAAGAAAATTTGGCGCAGAAGACAGGCTTTCTTTTTGTTGCGGCGAACATGGGTGGGGGCAGGACATCATGGATCTGACTTTTTTTCTTCTGGGTCTTGTTTTCCCCCCCTACTCCCCCTTCCGGCTGTCCCATCCCTGCGCGCATTACTTTATACTGGTTAGTTGATATCAACTCGATACATTGGGGGCAAGGAGCAGAAGAAGGGGCATGCTCGGAGGCGTTGGCGTTTACGTAGGGGGACGTTTCTTTCTTCCCAGTTGCGATTGCGAAACATATATCCTCATTAAACTCTCTTACCTTTCATCTTCTCTTCTTCTTTCTTCTCCCACCGACAACTATCACCCCCCCCCCCTTGTTTCTTCTCTCTTTTTCTTATCTTTCCCTTTTTCAAATTCCACTTTCCTTTCCTCAGACCGCACACACAGAACCACAAATACCCCTGTGTAGTCTAGGGGGCAAGGACGGACGTATAGTTGTGTCTCTGAGAGTTTATTTGGATTGCCATTCAAGCTAACTGCTGGAATCGGGCGGCCCTACAGGGGTTGGTTTTGCCTGGGTCGATCGTCAGCCAACATATTCGAAGAGACGGGATCGGCATGGCTGGGATAGGGTATCGCCACGAGCGAGGCAAGGACACATGAGCTGCTAAGAAGAAAGTCTGTAAAGAACTGTACCAAGATTGCATCTGGAGGTGCTTTTTTTAAGACAAGAATTTGAATAAACTGGTGCAGGAAAAGAAAGCCCTAATGGGGATCGAGAGACGGCGAGATGTGCCCGAGAGACACGGGACGGGGGCGAAAAACAGGAAGAACAGCACACGCTACACAAATATAGGAACCCGCGGGGTTTGTCTGGTCTGGCCTTGACGCCAAACGAGCAAGCTGGAGATGATCGCAGATTGAGAGAAGGTCAAAAAGAAACAGCAATGGCTTGTCTTGAGCTCGATCTCCTTTTTCCTTTCCCTACCTATGCGTGCTTTCTCGTGGGGCCTTCTCTCCTCCCGTCAAGCCTTGAACCCCGACTCCTCGTCGGAAACCGGTCTCAGTCTTGTGGAACGTAACCGAGATTCGTTTGCCGCCGCCGCCACACCGGAGCAAAGACCATGTTTTCTCAGTCATGGCCTCCCTCACCTTTCCGGGAGTTTGTCTCGAGACTCGTAACGTGTGGCGAGAGAGGTAGGAGGAGGAAGAAGAACAAGAAGAAGAAGAACAAGAACAAGAACAAGAATAATAAGAAGAATGGAGAAGAAACGAACGGATACCTGCGCGGGCGTCATTCGGGCGGACGGGACGGAGAGACGTACTTCACAAGAGAAAAAGCGGCGTGTCGGTCTTCCTTGGTGATCCATCAGGGTTGCTGCTGGCCCGTCAACTTCCCGCGCGGAAGAGACGAGATACCGCTTCTTCTTCCACCCACCCACCCCCTTCCACGTCTTGCGTTCCACCTGGGCAGACATGCTTCTTGTTGTGCGACTCCGGCAGCTGCAGTCCGGATTAGCCGAGGACGAGAAGTGGCCACGACGTCGTTGTCATCCCGTGTCTCCCCTTTGTACGCTGCAACACGACCTTGAATTCCGAGTTGACGGACGCAAGTATACGAGCTCCCTGCGCCTATCCCACTCCCTCCCATGCCAATCCGAAGTGATGGCGGCTCGTTTGGCGTTGCCAGCAGACGACGTCTTGATCGCCTTCCATTGTGCCCGACCGGTTCCACCTCACATCGTGCCAATATGTTCGTCTACGGGCATTCTCGTTCGCAAAGGCTCGGTTCTGAAATGTTCTTCTCTGTCATGGGCCCGCCGGTCGGCTTTGGTTTCTGTGAGAAATGTGGCGACCCTGCAAACCCGCAACAGGTTCACCACACGACGCTGCAGCCCTGTCCGGCTGCGACAGCTTGGCACCTGTAGATGCCGGGTTGGCAAGTCGGTTGCTGTACATAGCTAACCCGGTGGCACCAGCTGCAGCCTTTGGATCCACCGTGAAGCAAGGATACCTACCACCAGAAAGAACGAACGATGCCATACGGGGAGGGTGTCGATCCCAGAAGGTCTCAACCCGAGGCGTGCGCCTGACTGGGGAAGCCATAGATACCATGGCGTACGACGCGGCTGTTGATTGGGGGGCAGACCGTGACCTCGGAGAAGAAAACGATGGCTGTGACCAGTCAATGGGCATTCTTCTTACTGCTTGTCCGTGAGAAGATGAAAAGAAAGCATGGTCGTCATGTATGTTTGTGGTGCCGGGCTACAGGCTACCTGGAAAGGCCCGAGCATGGAAAACCTGTCAGTTATCATCGCAATGCCATGTTCCAGTCCAGCTGGGCCGAATGTAGAGATGGAGATTGCTTCGGGTTTCATCCATCACTAATGCGTTCTTTGCTGTTTGGTTATTGCAGTCCAAGGCCCTCTAAAAATGCAGAGAGGCATCGTAAGGCGGGTTAAAGCAAGCGACATGCGGTTAACTTGCGATACAGGGACTACGGCGGTGTAACAAGACGACGGCGCATTGATCAACAGAGGTGGCTAGGCTATCCTGCGGACATCCCGGACCGCATGGTATTCTATTGCAGCATGGAGCGGCCATCCAAACCCCGTATCCTGTACGCAAGAATAGGGATGCGTAGGGTGAGACAGACGTTTGTGTTGTCGGTCCGAAATGTTGCTTGATGGTGTCATCATCGAGATTGGAACCCTCGATCCACAGATATCGGCGGGGATCGTCTGGGTAACTGGGGTCGAGGCGGTCAGGGTGCAACAACCCGCTTCTGTCTCTCAGCTGTACAGACAACCATGTGGTGCGGTGACCGGGACGCTTAAGGACGACGGTTCCGGCAGTTTGGTTGACTAGCCAGGTATGCCTGTCGCTGGCGAAGCGAGATTCCGGTGCCAAACAAGGAGATGATTAGGAGATTGAGGAGATCAGAACGGGTCCCGCCTGGGATTTGTACCTCCGTCGGTCGCTACGGCTCATGTTTTGTTGTCCCACGCGGAAGAGATGGAGCTGCTTTCTGCTCCCGAAGCATTCTTCATCCAAGGGGACTTGCAAAGGCGACGCGTCAAGCAGACGACACAAGGGAGAAGGGCCAGCCAAGAAAAGCGAAGTAGCCACATCCCTTGTATGAGGAGTTGGGCGTTGGACGTTTGGGGTTTCATGGATGATGGGACTGACTGTTACCCTTCATGGCTGGGGGCACACGGCGTTCTGTCTATGCGGATGGTTACAGGCGTATGTAAGCATCCTCACCGCAAGGAGAGCAGAGATGATGGTGGAGGCTGCCAGCAAGCCGTCGACAACAGGATGGCTCTGCTGGGCAGGGATTGCATCAACCGACGCTGACCGAATCTTGTTTCGACCGAGACCCATTGCCCCAAGGTCTTGGGCTGCACATGCATCACCTGTCATGCCCAACGACAACGAGATGAGTAGCATAACCCACCACGATAGCATGCATTTTGGCCGCAGCTCTCGGGTGTAGCAAGATTTGCCGTCATCGTGAATCGGTGGCTAAATACAAACTAGCTCAACGACTGGCTGATCATGGTGGGAAGCGCCAGTCCTTGGCTAGGCGATGTGGTCTCGTCTCCTGGCGATGTGGCTAATGCGATATGTCATTTCTCGACCGAAATCTCAACGAAATTGGCACTGGTTGTCAGTACCTACGTCGATGGGCTGGCGTATACTTGGGGGAGGGGAGGGTAAAGCCTGATCGACGGCGCATCCCATCTAGACGCTTAGTGACAGGTCACTTCGGCAAGCTTGCATGCCTGACGTGCACGCACTAGACGCGCATTGGATACGTAGAGGGGGCGCAAACGCCGTCAAGCCGGCCATTGGATGACCCTACATACACACCGACTCCTGCACCGGTATGCAGACCAACTACCAGGAGGCGCTGGTTCGATCTGATGGAAGTTGCCGGGCGTCGGTCGGTACCTCGGCTGGTGGCAGCACTCAAGCCGTTGGTGCGAAGGTACGGTTTGGAGGAGGCTCAGGTCGTGTCCCACTAGTGTTGGTCATAAATGACTACGTTGGTAATTTGCCGAAAAAAATCGACACATCAGTTCGGCTGGTAGGCGTGTGAAACAGTGTCTGGTGTAAGAGATGGGATTGCTGGTGGCGCTCTTGGCTCGATACAGCACAGAGCAAAGTGGATGGAGATTTCGGTGACAGCAGGATCGAGAACTGGAATACTGGATTGGTCGATGAATGTCGGTGAGTCTGTCCACCCCGGATCGATCCCGCGGCACTTGTCGAGGCTGGTGCAGAGCGAGTGAGGGCATACATGGCCGGCCGCTAGGCATCTCGATTTCTTGAAAGCGGCGGAAGAGGCCGCCACTCGGTAAATAATTGACGAACAAGCATCATTACCCCATCAGGCGACATCGAACCTACGTACCTGTAGTGTCCGTAAGGAAGAGTTGTTAGAACCACTCCTGGTCGAGGCTATCCATCTCAGTGCTTCAGAAAGACAGTGGAACCTGCGCGAGAGCAGCCGGGATCGCAGCCGGTGGTCCGGAAAACGAAAAGCCCAAGGTCGTCAGACGGAGGTCCTGTTGTGTACGATGGGTAGCGCTGCGGTCGGCAAAGAATAGTGCGTCTCCTCGCTGACCGAACTGGCACATATGTCAACCTCGTGGGCGCCGCTCGGACAAGGGGGAAGGCTGTGATACACAGCTATCGGTCAGTATCTCCTCTCGTCTAGCAGCTGCGTTCCCATCTCGCTGCGATGAAGATACATGGCGCGTGGGTGCGACGTAGATGGCGGTTGGTGACAGCGGATACTGCGCAACGTCAAGTTCGACGCAGGCGGTCGGCAGTGCGACCACCTTGAACCGGCATGTTGGGATGAGGCTGGGGGTCCCGCTCTGTGCAGCATCAAGTACCTAGGTACGGATAGCCAGTGGGTAAATTGGAATATGGCCATCAACGAATCTAGCCTGGCGTGCGGCGGCCATCAAGGGAAGAAGTCGTTCCGTTCGTTGGCGGTTCGTCTTGTAACTCGGACCACCACCAGAGGCAGTGAGTGCATCGCATGCATCCAAACCAAATCAACGACCAATACGGATAGGCAGGTCGACAATTGTTCGATTGCGCCCATGATAAGTCCAAGAGAAAGACCCTGTCCCCATCGAGCCGTGCCACAGGTGAGTGATGGCTCACGGTGCTTCACAGGGTAGGCCAGATCTCGCAGTCCCCCAGCACACCGTTGCCCTCCAAGTCGAAAGAGAGAGCTCGTGGACATGCCCGATCGATGAGTGGCCGAGTTGTTGCAGAATGGCACGCTAAGGAACCATGGTTGTGAGAGAGATGGAAGGCAGGGAAAAGCAAGCATGGACAAGGTATACGTATACGTGGGACAGGGGGGCCGAAAAAAGAAAGCGGGATGGGAACGCCGAGTGGAGACGGTATGGTGAACCAAACGCGAACCTGAATGCGGTCGGGGAAAAGAAAGTATAGCGGGTTCCTCGTCGTTTGTCATTAAATGGGGGAAAACCACACAACGAGAGAGCAAGGGAGGTGGGCCTGGGTACGGATAATGTCTGTTGACTGGTGTTGTTGTCGTCGTCGTCGTCGTTGTCGTCGTTGTCGTTGTCTTCGGGTGTGTGCAGGACGGTTGCTTGTGTTTGCTCTCAGCGGAAAGAAATGAAGGGCGGTCAAGCCAAGGGATGGAAGAAAACTAGAAACAGAAGGGGAAAAAGAAAAACGGTCGTCACAGACCAGGGGTGGTGGGTGGAGGTGAAACGGGTGAGCGAAGGTTGGCGGATGGTCATGGTGGTGGTGGTGGTGGTCGTGATGATGTTTGCTCGGAGTTTCGGAATCTGCCCTTGAAGATGTACCGTTTGAGCATTATGTCCTCGTCCCAAATGTGTGAGCTATAGTACAGGTACGAACTCCCTCTCTCGACCTTCCGAAATGCACTAACATATCGTGTGCATCCCTCTCTCCCCAGCCCCGGCACTGGTCTTACCGATACCTCGTAAATGGCAGAAGAGAGCGCGAACCCGAAACCGAGGCAGAAATGGAAAGTAAGAGAAGGAAAGAAGGAAAAAGGACATGGCAAAAGAGAGGCAAGCTCTCGACGAGCCAACGGAGCCCAAGGTGGGACTTTGCGAAGGGGGAAAGAATGCATTACAGCATGACGAGGGCTCGGCATGTCGTGGGTTTTCAGAGAAGTGACGGGGAAAAAAGGAACGCGCCCATCAAGGCGACACAATTGGATGGAAGCGCGGCCATGGCCCAGCAGGCGCGAAGTGGGTCTAGATACCTGTACGTACCTACTCGTGAAAGGAGGGGGTGGGATGGGGAATTGGAGGAGAGCCGATGGGGGGGGAAGATGGCGGAGATATGCGCATCCACACAATCGAAAGACGGCTGCAAGATCCACTGGGATGCCGGGCTCAAATAGAAAAGAACAACCCCTAACGAAGGTGTGCGTGCGTGCAAGTGTTGTGAGCAGAACTGGACCAGGAAGTTGAAGATCAGTCAGTGTGCGAGAGGTAAGCAAGACGAGGAAGTCCTACCTAGGTACCTACTCAACCCTTAAGGTAGAGTCTACTGTGGCCGCATCGTCTCGATCCGTAGGTACGTACCGAGCTCGAAGTCACCAATCGGCTGTCGCCGGCCACGAATTCCTCCCCGGAAGGGCGTTCCCTTCGGCCCCCGGGTAACCAATAGGGCCTTCTGCCGGGCCGCTCATCGCCGCCGCCGCCGTCGCAACCGTGAACGGGGCGCCGGAGTCGCAGCCGTTCGTTGCTCTGTTCTCCGCAGTCTCGCAATATTCGGAAGCAAAAAAAAACCCCCCATAAAAAAACCACCTTGGACCATTTCCGTCGGTTGTTCACCTCTCTCTGTCTTTCACCTTTTGTCTCCCCCTGATTACTCAGATCGTCATAAAGCAGGTTACAGAGAAGGAAGCAGGGGAAAAAAAAGATGACGACAGTTTATAACATTCCCGGTCTACCTTTCCGAAAAAAAGAGTGACATCCTGCCATCGCCTTTTAGTATAGAAAGAACGTTTGATATTACCCCCAGCCCTTGCCAACGGTATGGTCATCTCAGCCGTCCGGTCCAGCTTAGTCCAAGGTGTAGGTACACTAACTTACACAAAGTAGTCACTGCGTGCTGCAAGGCGCTCCAAACAAGCATCCCGCTCGTTTCCTCGTTGCCGTCCCTGCTCCTCAATTGCTATATGTTGTCTCTTTTATCTTCTTCGTCCTGGTGCAGTAGCTCCAAGCCCCACGCAAACAATATGCCCATGTCAACAATATCACGTACAGCAACACTAGCCCTGTGCAAACTGGAAAGATGCTGTAAGCTTGGACTCGCGGCGTCGGTACCCTGCGTCGTTACCACGGTACTAACTCGTTCACACCGGCATTGCGAATGCAACGACTTAGACACCATTACGGAAGGAAAGAAAAGCCCCGGTCTCCTGCAAACGTTGTGGGTTGCACTTTCGCCATGGGCGCCTTTTCATGTACTGGCGAAGTTAACCACATCCTTCTTGGGTTGAGGTAAGACTTCTTTTCTCTGCAGGTGAAAAGAAAAGTGCAAGAGAAGATCCCAGCCGGGGGGAGGGTGCGCCGTTTGAGCTTCCACGTCGGCGAGTCCTCTCCGCCCATAGGTGCGTACCACACACACGGAGGAAGGGGGTGGAGTGGTCTCTCGCGGGCCTTCCAGGCTTGATGAATGAGAAATCACCACGAGCTTGACGGCAAAGTCACAGGCAGAAGAAAACCCCCCCTGGTCGGATCCTGGGGCAGATCGAACAGAGCTCTGGAGCATCCACTCGACTGGGCTCTTCTTCTGCTCGTTCCCTGCTCGACCCTTGCTGCAGTAGCTTTTCGATCGACTGCCCACCAGGGGGCCAATGAACGACTCGGAGACATGGGGAAACGGATTGGGGAGGAGGGGATTGCAAGGTCGGGGGGGATAAACAGATACCTATTCAAGTACTTACTTGATATCCTTAGACAGACATCATAGCGCTGTCTTTACACTTTGCTTTCCATTGCGTCCGCATTGCTTTGCCGTGTGAGTGTGCGTGTGCCCGACTGCCCGTCCCGTTCCAACAAAGAAGAAGAAATCGAACGGATTCAGAATCCGGAAGCGCCGCCGCCAGCCGCGACCATGCACGTGCCTCTCAACAAGCAACAAGCCGGGCCACGTCCTTCAAACCCGTGTCCCCCCCCCCCCGCCTTCAGACTCGGACTGCTTCCTGGGCTTGGAGTTGGTTCGACCATGTCTCACCTTGGACAAGAAACAAAATGTGAGATGAAATAAACAAAACAGGGAAGGGAAGAAAAAAAACCCACACCCCTCCCAAAGAAAAATAAAAGGTAGGGCGCCGTCTCAGTCACACAATCATCCCCAAATCCCCGAAAGTCAGAAAACGCCCGCCAAGACGAAGGGGTCATGTATCCAGAAAGAAAAAGGACAGAGCGAGACAGAGAGACAGAGAGACAGAGGGACAGAGAGGCAGAAAAGGTAGAGAGAAAGAGACATGACAGACAAGTGCATGTACAATCTCGCGAATATACATACGCTCGTTCCCGATGAACAATTCTTCAGCCACCACCCGGGGGCCTTGCCTGCCCCACCTGATCCATCTATCCAGTGTTATCCTCCACGGTCCACCCCTCCCCTCCTCTCGAACAGAGTGATTCAGGATCCATTCCCCAACGTCCATCCTTGCCAGACAAGGCCGATGTACATGGGTGGTGTACGCGTGTGAAGTTCGATGTACGAGATCCTGGTAACTTGGTTGGCGCCACCATCGCCCATCGCTGGACTACCACTGAGACGCCCCTTGGGGGGGGGGGTTTCGGTCTCTGCTAGTCCCGCACCAGAGAATGTGATATGTGCCATCTGCATTGTACCGGTCTCCCGGCCTGTTTCGTTTCTTTTGCTTGCTGCTGTTGCGGTTGCGGTTGCGGTTGCGGTTGTTGCTGCTGCTGCTGGCCTTCCGCCGGTTGCTCGCCGATTGATCATTATCAGATGGCACTGCCATATTTTCTTATTGCACTAGTAACCACAGCAGGGACTTGGGAAACACCCGCTCCCACTCGACCTCTTCTCCCTCACCCAGCCTACCTGGTCCTTGCCAGCTTTGACGGCCAGTGCTTTGTCCTCGTCGTGCGGGTTCAAAGAAGAGCGGCAAAGTATAAGAGTCCACGGGTGCCGCCTCGATCTCTGCCTCGTCCGGATCACCATCACAATCATCGCATACATCAGAACCAAGCCCGCAGCCTTGCTTGAAGCTTTGCGCCCCACGTCTCAACTTGGATACCTATTCTCACCGCCCAACAACTCGAGAGCCGGGAATCACGCACACCGCACCAACGACCGCCTTCACCATCAGACCAAAGTCCCGCTCGTGCCGCCATCATGGTCTGCTCCACGCAATATCAGGTCGACAAGGCCGCTTCTCGAGCCCAGCAGAAGCCATCATCGTCATCCAAGAGCGGTTCGAAACAGGTGAGCAAGCCCAGTTGCACATCCACATTCGCACCCAACGGCCAAAACTAACTCTCGTGGGCAGTATCTTCTCCCAGGCATTCGATGCCCTACGTGCCATGCCTCAGGTAAAGAGGTGTGGGTACTACCCGGAAAAGAGTGCGGCTACTGCGGCACCCCCTGCGGCTAGGACAGCTCATGTGAGTTTCTTTAACTTCCTCCCACGTCATACCGATATGTGGCGGTGAGGCTGACTCTTCAACAGTCCCAATGCCCCCCACCCCCTCGATCTGAACAGGAGTCAAGCTGCTCGGACTGTGATGCGATGATGGGAACCATCAAAAATTATAACGATACCCTGGGACAACGGCGAATGGCGACACACAAGGGCTACGAGATGGAGAGGGGCGGTGCGTATGCGTGTGCGCGTGCGGGCAAGGTGACCGACGAGTGTGTGTGTGTGTGTGTGTGTTCGACTAGGAGGATTTCATTTTTCGTCATTTTTCCTTTGTGAGGGAAGAGGGGAAAAAGGGGCAGGTCAAAAATGACTGGTGGGTGGGCCAATCTGGGTACTGGCCCTGTAACGTTAACGAACCATGTCTGTCCGATTTTCAGATCGGTTTGCGCGTGGAGGGGCATATCGGGCTGGAGGGGGAGGGGGGGGGGGGGGGGATCGAGAATGAACCGAGGGGTAACAAACGACATGGCATACCAACCGGCGCCTGGGACTTGGGGCTTGGAAGGGAGTTCGGAATTGTAATGATAGCCATCTGGATATGCTTGCTTTCAAACTAGAGACGTACGACGAGAAGAACTTTTTTTTTTTGGTTCCCTTCGACAGCTCGCCCGCTTCTTCCTGCTGGACTGTTGGCTACATGTGCGATACTCCGATGTACCAAGATCCGACCACCATCGATCTTGGTTGGAACCACTGATGGAGTGCATTGCATGCAGGCCGACAGGTCCCAAACATGGGACCAGAGCACAAGGCGTGGCCCCCGATCGCGACATTGCCGGACGACGTGCTTTCGCTCGGAGATACGGCCGGCCATATTGGATTGGTGCTTGTCGAGTCCGCATCTGTGTCTGCGACGATGTGGCTGCAATGAATGCCTGCTACAGCTGCAGCTTGCATGGTGGAGGTTCGTTCTTCCCCCTGAGGCGTCTATCGATCAAGATCGAGGTGGCATCGCGGTTGGGAAAGGGGGAAAGAGACGAGGAGTGGAAAAGAAAAGAGGTGCTTGGTACTCTGCCCATTGCGGAGAGTGCGGAGAGTGCATCCGTAGTATCAGGAGGTATTAATCCCGACCTAACTCTTGAGTCTTGAGTCTTGAGTCTTGAGTCTTGAGTCTTGAGTCTTGAGTCTTGAGTCTTGAGTCTTGACGAGAAACCTGGCGGTTGGAGGGCCCATTGAATTGTCCAGATTTAGCACAAGGTTGCGAGCTGCACGCACTGCAGGCCCCTTGGGCCCTTGAAAGATGACAAGTCGTTACGCGGCCGGGGGGGGGGGGGGTGCGTGTCCCAGTGACTATCCATCCACCTTTACTACCTAGGTACCTACCTAGATACCTAGGTGAGTAGGTAGGTAGGAGGTACTTACCTAGGTAAGTAGGTAGACTGTGAGGATGGCTGTACAGCGGAGAGGCAGCCTACAACAGGGAGGTGAAGTAGGCATCGCGGGTCAAAACCAGCGGATGGATAACGAACCTCGGCCTACCTACCTACCTACCTACGGAATCCATGGTCCCCTTACTATGTACCTCGTAGATACACTAGCACGCGAGCAGCCCAATAGATCCCGACTCCACGGTTCCACTGACGAGCTGGATCTGGCTGGATCTGGCTCTTTTCACCAAACGGTCTACAGATACAGGGTACGACAAAAAGCGAGTCCTGTGTTGGGAGATGCCAAGGCTCTGGCAGTTGAGAGCGTCACAGCCGTGGCCCGGTAATTTACGTGCAAGACTTCTTAGCTGACCAACTGGCTGACCGAGCTGAGCTGAGCTGCGTTCCGAGGGGCGAAAGGCAGCCAGGAGAGGGCCGTGTGGGCTTTCTCGTCTCGCGTCGCAAGACATGCGAGCTGTCACAAATGACGGCACGGGCAGCCCGGCCCCGGGTCTGCTCGCAAGGGGATCCGTTGCAGGATGGAGCGTACGGCAACAACGAATCCAGTGGGCTTGTTCGTCGTGCCGACTGGATACGCCGTGTTGCGCAAATGGGAGTCGGTTTGGTGACATGCCAGGGCCGTCAGGAGGCCGAGGGGCATCGGCAAACACCACATGGGCGGCGATGTTTGGACCAAGTGCAGCGAGCAGCACATTGGTGTGAAGAATGATGAGGCTTGGCCTGCTTACCGTTGGTTTCGGAGGGAGGTGCACGACGCGGACGAGTGGGAGCCTCTACTTGTATTGGCAGAAGAAACAGCGGAGAGGAAAGGCGGAAAGAAAAAGGAAAGAAAAAAGCAAAGTTTGATTGACGCGGCCATCCATGCGCAGAAGTTGAGATTTGACCACTTCTGTGGCCCATCAGGTGCTCCCTAGCCACCCTACCACCTACCTAGCAGCTAGGTACGTGTGCGTGGATAGGTAGCAAGCAAGGTACCGAGATAGGCCCGCTTGTTCCTCACGGTGTTCCTCCATTCCTAGACAGGCCCTGACTGGGTCTGTGAACCATACCATTCATCGCAGACATGCATCCATGAAGCCTCGTCTGAGTCGAGACAACGTTCGTTCGATCTCCGACTTGGGGGCCGCCATGTCAATGCCAGTGTCATTTGGGCCCCTTCCCTCGTGTAACAACCCTTAGCTCCCCCAAAGGTACCCCATGAGCAACATTCTTAAGTCGACTTTCAAGACAACTAGTGAACCCAACAAACAGTCGAATCCCCGAGACTGCCCAGGAGCGCATGTACTTGTTCATCACCTTGGTGACAGAAATGGAACCCGAACCGCCTGGCTCTTGAGGGTAGCACTCGAATCTTTTTCTTGACAATGGCCCTCTTCATGGGGGCGTGGACGGCACTCATCATTGAAACCTCAGTAGAGTATACTCGGAAAAAGAACCAATGGAACCCACCCACCACGGTGGTTGTGTTGACTCTCGAGTCGTGGCGTCTATTTACTCATTCGTCTTAGCTTGCTTTTTGAAAGTCATCGCCGCTTCAGCCCTGTTCATCTCCATGCAACCGATCCTCTCGCAAGCAGCCCACAGCATGACTCAAGTCCCGGTCAAGATCTCATCTGGCGGCTCCAGAGGGCCTCGACCGCCATTGCTCTTCGATTACTGCCATCGCATCAAACATTGCGAATCGCGGGGGCTACGGGATGATGTTTTCTTCATTGTCTTGTGCTTTTTCCCTCATCACATCCCTTTTCCCCTTGTCTCAACCGCTTCGTATGCACCAAGGTAGCCAGGCTGACTTGCAGACTCCACAGCAGCCGACATTGCCAAGCAACTTGAGGCGTACAACTTCAAGGGGTTGTTAGTTGGTTGCTTGGTTGTGTGAAGTCTTGACAGACATAGAGTCTGCACTAGATAGACATGTGCAGGCCAGCGGGAATCCAACGGCTCTGGCTCCTAATTGGAGTCCTTATGTAGTACCTGCTTGCGGCCTTGAACCCCGCACATGGGGTTTACCTGTCGATTTAGGTACCTAGGGGAAAGATGTTTCGGGGGTTGGGCGACGAATACAGGTACAGCCGCGCAACAGAGCCTGTAATACTGCTCGTCAATCGAATTCGCTTGTTCGAAGCGACTTGTGTGTCGTTTAAACGTATTGAGGTTGACTTTTGCCTTTTTATCCTTTCAACCCGTATGCAAGGTATCAATTTAGCAGGACCTAGAGATAGCTATCTTGATTTAGGTAATCCAGTAGGTTGATGAACGACGATTCCTTTAGCTGTCTAACAGCCAATCGAGCCCGCATCACTCCTGGTGCCAACCATAGAGGTTATTCCCAGCCCTGGGCAACACATGGCTCACTTGAACCTTCGAGCTTCATGGTATTTATCAGCGTGTTACAGCAGACAGTGACTGCTGGTCAAGCTTTCGGTGATGACTCAGGCTGTGAGTGTGGGCCAGGAGTCAAGCGTCGGCACATTCATCGGGATAAGCCGGATGCGCGGGCCGTTGAAAGCTCCACACGCATTCGAGCTTCCAATCTTATGGAGCGGGAACCGTTTCGGAAGGAGATCGAACGTCTGTTGATTGAATCGGAAAAATTGATGCCTTTACAAGTCAAGAGGTTCGAAGGACCAAGGTTGATCTGGTTTTGCATTAACCCGTAGCTAATGCAGCTAAAACAGGGTATGCATTGGTCAATAGTATCCAACTGGATCTGCTATGGTAAGCAATCTAACACTTCTGATAGAGGGTAACACTACTCCGTACAGTCGACTCGTTGCCATGTATTATGGGGCTGATAGCCCCTCTCCCCCCTTCTTCAATGCCCAATGACAGTTGGTGTCTGCCCACGGGCCACTGCCCACCCGTAGCTCGTCCCCCAGATTTTGAGAGCTCAACCGCTCCACCATCTTGCCGCCCTGAACTTCCCCCGCCACTTCCCGGCGAGCCGCTGCCGTCGCAAGACTTGCGCCGACGAGGTTCTGCAGCCATCACCATTTCCAACCCAGTAACGCACGTCGCGGCCCCGTCCTCTATCCTCCTCCAGTCCTCCGCCGTCCCCCCTGCCGGCGTATATACCATGAACGGTATCGACATCCTTTGCGATGCCGCTGGCTCCGACATGCTCAACTCCCTCTACACCCCGCTCGAAGTACCGAAAGAGCCGGCCCAACATCCACCTCAGCAGCTTGGGAAGCGCAAAATAAGCACATCCGACACATCTCCTTCCTCGGTACACGTCTGCCATATATGCAAAAGAATCTACGAGCGAGCCGACCATCTGACGCGCCATCTACGATCTCATGAGAACGCCCGCCCCTACCAGTGCTCCCGATGCCCCAAGCGATTCAATCGCGCCGATCTCCTCACCCGCCATGAGACAACCCACGACCGAGATAACGCGGGCAAGGGCAGAACACTCATACGCAGAAGCGATCGAGCCGCCGAGGCCTGTCTGAACTGTGCCGCTTCCAAGTCAAAATGCGAGGTAAAACATTGGCCCAACCACGTCGTGCCCTGGCCACGAGACTGACGCCCACACAGGACGTCAAGCCGTGCTCTCGCTGTCGCTCCAAGAACCTGCCATGCGAAGTTGCCTCCAAGCGCACACATCCCCATCGGTCACCAACAGACGGTATTTCAACGCCGTCTGAAACTTCCACGATGCATCGGAATCTCGACACGAACGATGGCATGGATACCGGCTCGGTGTACGGCGGCTCCAAAATGTCCCTTGTGCCTCCAAATACCGACATGGCCCACGAAATAGACGCAACATCGTTCATGGACGCTGGGTTTGCCGGCCCCGTCATCGACATAGTGATGGACTACATGGTTAACTTCAATCCGGTACACAACTACTTTCAGGACATGGACTTTTCCTCATGGGATCTGAACTTCGACGCCATAACCATTCCGCAGCCCGAGATCAACCAATCTCCCGAGTCTGTCACAACCAGCCGGTCAAAGTCGAACGCGCGCAACGCTTCAAAGGCGCACGCCGCCTTTAAACGGTCGCCCTGGCTGTGGGAGCCAGGCCCGAAGGATTACGCGCTCCACTACGCAACCCCTCAAGACAAAGAACGGCTAGTCCTGGACGACGGTACCTTTGCGAACTCTTCCGCTTTTTACAAACTCATCGGCACCCCCGGGACCAAGCTCAAAATGACGTCCTCATCGAGAGATAGTCTCCTGGCCATGGTGGTGGCTAGCACAGTGCAGAAGGGCGACCGTACCCGCACCCCGTCTTTCCCGTCCCTGGATCTCCTGAATCATCTCGTCCAGGCTCACTTCATTCATGACGAGCATCAGAGCGATAGCTGGATTCACCTAGCGACCTTTGACGCCACAGAGGCGATACCTGAGCTGCTCGCCGGTATATTATCGAGTGGTGCGACTTACATATCAATCCCAGCGGTTTGGCAATTTGGGTTCTCGCTCCATGAAGTCCTGCGGCTCGGGCTAGCAGATTTGGTACGTGACCCTAGACGTGTATAGCTTCAGGTCAGGTCAGAAGCAAGGCCGGGCCATCGTCCTGACAGACCGCTCGTTGCTGACATACCACAGTTCGAGAGCTCGAATTCCTTCACCCGAGATCTCGGCGCGCTCCAGGGCTATATGCTCAGCCTGGACATAGGCATCTGGAGCGGATTCAAGAGAAAGATGGAGATAGCAGAAAGCTTCTTGCAACCTATCATGACCATGCTCAGACGCGCTGGTAACTTCTCGGCCCCATCAGACTCGTCAGCAATCGTTCCGACGCTCGCTGACCCTCCCGACGTGCTGGACTCCAAGTGGCGTAAGTTTGCCAAACGCGAGTCCTATAAACGGCTCGTGTTGCATATGTTCTTTCACGACATACAGTCATCCATCGGGTTTTGCAAGAATCCGCTGATGTCATATACCGAGCTCAACTTCGGTCTTCCGGCCTCCCGAGATCTGTGGCGAGCCCGGTCTGCGGAGCAATGGAGAAACCTGTACTTGGCCAAAACCAATGCTGCACCAGACAGCCCTATCCCTCGGGTGTCGGACATAATGCATTGCACCGAAAACCTAGACGATTTCGGGCAGTTGGTTGACACAGAACTTTGCTACATGGCCTTACTACATGGATACTGGGGCCAGATAGCGGCATACCGCGAGGCCATCAAGTTCTATACGGACGGGATCTCGAGCAAGAGAAACACGACGCACTGCCTCTGGCTCAAGACACAGTATCAAGAGCTGTACCGCGACCTCAACGACTTTTCGACCATGATCCTCACTTCTAAACGGCCAGCAGCTCAGCTCGCAGTCATGTTGGAGGTGCTCATGATGCTGCTTCACGTTTCTCCTGATGCCCTGCAAACGTTTGCAGGCAAGGCGGGAGAGGACGAGGCTCGCAGGACTTTTGGCCGCCTGGAAGAGAGCTGGGTGACGACATCCGAAGCCCGCTACGCCATCTGGCATGCTGGCCAGATCTTCCACCACGCGCGACAACTTCCGCCCGCCTCCCTTCGCGAGTTCAACGCCATCGCAGTCTATTTTGCGTGTCTCACCCTTTGGGCATATGGCCTGCTATCGTGCTCGTCACTCAGGCAAAGCTCAGACCAGGAGATGGGCAACGGCACGGGCCACAAGCCCAATCCAGAATATGTTCTCGTGGACTCGGAAGAAAACCGTGAGACAAGGGCTTTCCTGCAGCTGAATCGCGGCGTGCCTGGGCTAACGGTCAACGGGGACCCCGCCGGCGGCGTCGAGTCACTATCTAGCCCGAGCGTGGTGTTATCCGTTGCGAGGGATATCCTAAGGAATAATTTCCCTGTTGTTTCGGAGCCGTTGCCGCCTCTCGTCGAGAGCTTGGCGAGGCTTCTGCAAGACCTGGGCTCCGGAGCAGCGGGGAGGCCGTCGAGGGCAGTGAGCGAAGACAACTCTCTCATCTGAATGCGTTGTGAGGCATCTGGATTCTCGATTCTGAATTTCAAATCTACGCAAAGCGACGGCGTCTTTCATGACAACGGGGCGTGTATCATCATTGCCTTCAATGTCGTTAATGATTACCACGTATACCAAGGAGATGGTGCAGGATGCCATAAGGATAACGCAGTATTTTTTTTTTCCTATTACAGGAAGCCAACCAAACAACACTCATCCCTCGGAGAAACCGATCCCCTACACGAGCCTTTCATGACAGGGATGCACATCGGCCTAAAGAAATGGCACACGAGAGACCGAATTCTACTCTCAAATAATCAATCTCGTTCATGGACTCGAGAGCGCTTGATACGAACAAAGCGCTTCCTACAGGTACCCAGGCGAACACAGCCCGCCATTGGCACTGGGTTTCGTCCGAAGCCTTGTGAAACTTCCTGATAGCATAACCTTGGACAAATTCGCAATCCCCCCCCACCGTTTATCTCCATGGCAGGAGTGTTGTTAATTCCTGCAGTGAGGAGGAGAACGGCGACAACGACAATGGCGGCCCTTAAAGGCACCGACCGCGGAGACAACCCGACTCCCTACCTCGTTCCGCGATGGGAATATTCGGTCCTAAGTCTGAAGACCGGTGTCTTTGACAACACGAAGACGAGGGGCGAATAATGTAGAGGATTGAGTTTGTCGATTGAGGACAACATATGCAGCCATGAGTGCCTCGACTCCTAAGCAGAAACTTAATTGCCTTGCGGGCGGCAAGAGAAGATCGAGGCGGGGAACTACTCGTTTGAATGATGGTTCGCCTACGACCCTTTTCCTGATGGTCTCTGTTGATACCTTAACAACCGCGCCCATCTATGGAGGTGCGTTTGCCGCGCAGTTGTTGTCAGCATTCCGCCCGGGGAGGGGGGTGGGGAACTCGGCACCAGGACAAGGACAGCCTTGCGTGCGTCGATCAGGAAAAAACCAGAAATCATTGCACATGGCAAAGCGACGGTGCGGTTCGGTCCTCAGTTCGGACCCAACTTCTAATGTCAACCCGTTTTCATACCTAGCCTCATCCATGGCGGCTAACCAATTCACGACAATCACGTTCCTTGGGTGAGGGTGCCGGGCCTTGGTCCGGTCTCCGCTCCGTTGTCAACCGCCGAAACTTGCGATCCCTGCCCTGCCAGTGGGGCTACTGGCTCCCGCCCAGGTCCCCCGGACTTGCTCGGAGAGGGGCTGAGTGCGCTTGGCCTGGAGCCTCCTTCGGAGAACATCACCATCGTCACAGATCCGGGGCCTCTTCTCCCCTCCTCCCCGCCCTCTCGTTTCCACCACTCACTCACTTACTTGCGTCTCCATTCGTTCGCCTTGCCTTCTTAATCCCCACCTCTCTCTCTCTTTCTTTCTCTCCCTCTCTCTCTGCCTCTCTCGCACGCACAGCAAGCATCGCTTGGGCCAGGCTCGTTGCACCCCTCAACCCATTCAACCATCATCCCATGACGCGCATCTCCTCACGAGACCAGGAAGTCTAAAGCCCAATCCCGTCCATTTGATACAACTAACCTGAGTCGCCCCCGTTTCTGTTTTTCCCTCCCTTCGACCGCCTTACTTCACGCTACCTGCGCACGTACACTTTTTCTTATCAGGCTTTTCCCCTCATATACCCCTTCCCTCTCATCTTCTTCCGTCCTTCACATCAACCGTCCATCCCCATTCACCTTCTCATCAACCGTTATACCCAGAGATACCCAATACCCGATACCCGATACCCAATACCCGTGCCGCCACTTTTATTTATCCATTCACATACCCAACGCTGCATAATCATCACCGCACAGACAAACAAACAAACAAACAAGGGAACAAGGAAAAACAACCATGGAGTCCATACGCCAGAGAATCCAGATCCCGGACTCCATCAAGCAGATCCCCGATCAGCTCAAGCCCAAGTCTCCCAAGGCCCTCGACAAGGGCGCTGACTCCATCCCCACCTCGCTCACGCCCACCCTCGTCTCCCCGCCGCTGGCGACGCCGTCCCACGGCGACCTCGGCGCCGTCCTGACCATTGCCTGCGCGACGCCCATCGCTGCCAAGCCCGCCACCGTTCTCGCCACCGTCCTCAACCCGGCCACCTACCCGACCTGGAACACCTTCGTCCCGCGCGCCACCGTCTCCCGCCCCTCGGGCCTGGCCGTGCCGCCCATGCTCTCAGGCGAGCCCTCCATCGCCAAGCTCCAGCCGGGCGAGCTCCTGCTCGAGGGCACCCACGTCACCTTCGAGGTCCACCTGACGCTCGACCCGGCCAAGACGACGACCAACCAGGCCCTCGTCGTCACTAAGCTCGAGGAGTTCACCCGCGCCAACGCCAACGCCAACGGCGAGGCCCACCGCAGCCGCAAGGGCTACCGCGTCTGTTGGAAGACGGGCGGTCTCGTGCCGCCCTTCGTCCTCAAGTCCGAGCGCGTCCAGGAGTTCCTCGAGACCGAGGACGGCACCGGCACCGAGTACCGCTGCTGGGAGACCTTCTACGGGCCCCTCGCCCAGGTCCTGCGCTTCACCATGGTCAGCCAGCTCGAGACCGGCTTCGCCGCCTGGATGGACGGCTTGAAGAACCACCTCGAGGGGAGGACAGCCCAGGCCCCTGCCGCCGCCGCTGTCGCTGCCGCCGTAGCCGCTCCCGCGACCGCTCCCGCCGCGGCGCCGACTGCCGCGCCGGCCGTCGCTGCCGCTTCGTGATCCGTGTGCGTTTGGATCTCTTCGGGGGGGGGAAACCTCTTCACTTTGTTTCTTTTCGACCCGTACCTGTTGTTATTTCCCCTCACCGCCCCTCCCCAACGTTCACTCCGTGTTTCCACATCCGAAAACGAGGCGGTAAAAAAGAGAAGAAAAGAAAAAGGAGAAGGGAAAAAAAAAAGAAAAAACGCCCACAATGACAAGAAGGCCGGACTGACGATGGGGGGTTTTTTTTTTTGTGATCTTGTCCAAGTATGAGGTTGTGTTTCCGTGTACTCAAAGTAGCTTGATACCTGTCCACAACCGGCAACAAGGAGTTTATTTGACAATTGATCAAGGAGTGTATTTGACAATTGATTCTTCCAATCCGAGGAGAAAAGAAGAAAAAAAGGGACAAAAGCCGATGCCCAAAAGGAACAAGGGGAACCCGTTGTTGCCGTATGCAGACAGCGCCCCGTATTATCGTCCCATTTGCCCTTTCCCAAACGATTCGTCAAAACGGCCGTCCCTCCGTCTCTCTCTCTCTCTCTCTCTCTCTCTCTTTCTTTCTCTCTCTTCCTTTCTCTGTCTTTCTCTCCCACTACACGATTGACTACCTCACAGCTGGGCCACGGCCTGGGGCTCAAAGTAGACGGACATAATGCCGGCGACGTCGAGCTTCTCCTTGACAAAGACCTTGATGGCGCCATGGGCGGCGCACTCGTTGTCATAGTACCGCATGTCGTCGAGCGAGGCGAACTCGGTCTTGCAGACGACGGTGTAGCCCTGGCTGCGCGGGTCGTCGATGGCGGGGCCGACGACCATGGAGAGGATGTACGGCTTCCCGTCCTGTGAGCGTGGTCAGCTTCCCTCCCGTGTGTCTGTCCTTTCTCGTGGAATGGACCATCGGTCCTTGGGAATGCGGCGAGGACATTGACGTGGTAGAAATTGACATGCATTGTGTGACGGTTTGGGGAAGGAGGTATTGTTCGGTGAGGTGACGGATGAGGGTGGTGGGGCCGAGCCCCGGGATCCCGGGGCCGATGATTCGGGTGCCCAGAATCGGGCGCCGGCAGCAGAAAAGAAGAAGAAGAAAAAGGGCAGACTGAACAAGACGACGAAGACGACGACGACGGGTCCTCAGCACGGAGCTGTCCCTTTTGACCTACCTTTTTCTGGTTTTGCCCCAAGATCTTGTACTGCTCAATCAGACCCTGCCTCTGCCCCTCGTCGGCAATCTTGAACATGGTGACGCGATGGATCCGGCCCGCCATTTTGTGATTTCTTTGTCGACACCTAAGTGTTTTGTGTTTTGTATGTGCGTGTGTGCGTGTTCGATTCCCGGTTCCTCACTCTTTTCACTCTTCTCCCTTTCCTTTTCTTTCTTCCTTGCGATCTAAATTCCGTTTCGTAGTAGATTGAGGCCGTCGTTCGGGAGAGCGCGCGCGCGACGGTGACTAGGTAGTGGTGCTTCAGGGCCCGGATTTGTGGAGGATATGTTTGGGTGCCAAAAGCCGAGAGACGGGTGACAGCGTGGGAGGAGGAACGACAATCGAGGAAAGGAGAGCGGGCAGAAGAGAAGGAAACGACGGGGGGTGGCATAGGGAGGCTAGCGGAGAGTTTATATTTCGGAATCCTCGAGAGGGCGGGGCGGGGGGGGGGGGGGTGGAGCCTGGGTACTCAGTCAGCTAGCTAGGTTGGTAGCTCGTTACCTGCTCCGTTCTAATTGCCTTGTCTGGCGATCGGTTGAAGACGGGGGTCGCGCGCGAGGTGGGACCTCCTGGGCTTTCTGTCCGACTGCTGTTGCTGTTGCTGTTGCTGTTGCTGCTACAGCTCTGCTACTGCACTCCGAGGGTTGTGTGACGTGCTTGCGTGCGTGCGTGCGTTCGTTTGTTTGGTTTCGATGCAGGAGAACCTTGGCGCAGGCGAGGTACCCAAGCTCCTTAGCCCGTACAGCACGTAGGCAGGTAAGGTACCTAACGGTGGAAGTCATACAGCTAGGTACGGTGGTGGGGGGGGGGGGGGGGGGGGGGGGGG
>PJEX01000253.1:0-65500 GCA_005350895.1 Colletotrichum tanaceti
GGGGGGGGGGGGGGGGAAGGGGTAGGTATGTGAGGCCTTTTGGAAACCGTGATGCGGATCGAGATTCTCTCGCGTTACTCACGCTTCACGCCTCACGCCTCACGTTGAGTCTAGCGTCGAACCCAGTAATGCAAATGGGGGGTGGGGCATCAATTATCAAAGATTTTCGCTCCCAGGCTGTCGATCCGGATTCATCCCCCGACAGTGGATTGTCGAGCATGTGAGACGCAGCACGGCGGGCGCTGCAGGAGACCAAAAAGGGCAGGAATCAAATCTGGAGGGAGGGCGGATGAAGATACAAATGGCGGAAAGAAAAGAATGCGAAGAGAGGCCGTCGCTTCTTTCTTGTTGGACAGAGTTCCTTAGCCATGGGGCTCGTTCGTGCCTGGGAGGATGTGGACGGCCCAGGATGAGTGAGCGAGGATCATGATGTTACACAACCAAATCTCTAGCGCTTGCTTTTTCCAGGTACCCGCGTTTTCGAGGGTCTGAGAAGTGTCTCTGACGATCCCCCCCTCGGGCTGAAGACCATTCTTGGGAACACGAGGAGGGGGTTGTGTCATTGGTCGCCACTGGCGCGGACCGTAATGAAGCCAACGTCGGACTAGGCTGGCGCCGTCGACGACGCCGGCTCCTGGGCTGCCGTAAGCCGCGGACGGGGGTTGGTTGCCGGCCGGTGTGGCAATGAGGGCAGATGGTGGTTTGAGTTGGGGCTAGTGGTGACACGAGGTGCCGCGCACTTGGGCGCGGAAGGATTCATTCGTTGAGGCTGAAATGTTGGAAACAAAAGGGAAATAAATGAAGTGACTTGATGATTTCTCCAGTTCAGAATTGTTTGAGTGGGCTGTCGAAGCAGGGACCATGGACAGTTCCAGACTGACCAGATTCGAAGCGAGTTGAACCGTGAACCGGTGCAGCCGGCTTCTCCTGTGACAGTTTGTCTCTGTCCTGTCCTTGTAGGGCTCCGCTAGGATGCAGGGGGCGGGGATGGAGGGGAGGGTAGGGGGGTAAGCTACATGGGAGACTCAGACTGCAGACTGGAGCCAAGATGCGAGATGCGGCGGACGAAGAATGGAAGGGTGGGTGAGCGGGTGGCTTTGGTACTAACGAGAGTACGGATATGAAGCGGCGGAAACGAAACAGACGTCGGCTTGTGGGCAGGCTGAGGAAGAGGAAGAGGGGGCAAGGGTGTCAGTCTGTAACCATGGACCAGACATCGTCAGACGGGCTGGGCAGGCGGCGGAGGAGGAGAGAACTGGAGAGCGAGAGGGAGGGTGCTTGGGGTGCCTGTGCCGACTTCCAAAAGTGTCTCCACGAGTTTCCCAGGCGGGGAGACACTCACACAGACAGCGAGAAGGCCAGCTCCAAGAGGCTGGGTGGGTGGAGGTCGTGGATGGGCGGATGGCCGAGATTGGATCGATGAGTCGAGTGAGTGGGTTTGGCCGCCCATTAGACACAAACAGTGAATGGATGATGCCTCGAGCAGCCGTCAAACGCAAACATATGCCGGACGGACGGACAGTGGGGAGGGGAGAAAATGGATGGGTGTGAATGGATTATTGACTCGATGCCAAAAGGAGAAAGAAAAAAAGATAATTCTCCATGCTCGTATTCCACTATGAAAGTGGGCCTGGAAAAGTGTGGTGACCTTTTTTTTTCTCTTTCCTTCTTTCTCTCGCTTTCTTTCCCCTGGTCCAAATGTTATTCCTGGATCGCGTTGGCAAACCTGGCGAGATCTGAACAGGACCATCGTTACGAAGACCGCTGTTGGGTGATCTTCGCAAGGAGTTGAGAAAAGTTAAGCTTCTAACACTCCACCGATGTGGAAATGTGGTGGAGAGATAGTTCGCTACCTACCTATTGCGCCTAGGGGCCAGACCCGAGGACTGTCCGGCGGTCCACAGGCGACTCGTCACCCCCGGTGGGGACCCGACCCGACCGACCATGTCCATTGGCCGTGCAAAATGGTAAACCGGTCGGGTCCCTTGCCTCCTTTGCTTACCACCAAGGGAGGGGCCCAGGGGCGGCCCTCAGCACTGCCGATAGCAACACTGACCATGACTCCATGAACACAGGTATCATACGGAGGTATATGTCGTGCTGTTAAGGACTGAGAAACCCGAATGAAGGGAGAATGCATAGGCGACATGGGGGTTGTGTGCAAACGCCGCAATCCCGCAAACTGGGCGAGATGCGCAATTCACGTACACAGTACAGATACAGTAGGCACGGCCAATAAAACGGGTGACAATGGAGGAGGAGGAACACCAAGCTTCTGTGAAGGCGAGGCGTCTGATGTGCGGGAACCTGAATGAGTAACAGCCAACCGGGAGAGAAGCTTGTGATATCATTCAAGGCCGAAAGCATGCCATGTACATGCAAAGCGTGCGGAAAGGAGCAATGCCGACGCGTCTCTTCACCTAGTCGGGCAGTCCTGTCCTGCACAGCACGGTGATCAACAACACTGACAGGATCAGCTGTAATACCATGGCTCCTGGAGCATTCCCGGTCGGAGCAAGTAAGAGAAGAAGAAAGAAACCACCTCCCCTCAAGACCCCAAGAAATCCATACCGGCGAGCACGGCGTCGCAAGACCCACAAAAAGGTAGGTAAGGTACCTGGCGGGTCCATAGACCGACCTTCCGCACCACGACTTGCGCCAACCAAAGAATTGGGGCCGCCAGCTTCGTTACCGGCCAATCTCAGCGGTCGACCCGAGCTTCTGAAACTCGCCTGTCAGTGGCTTGTCCCCTGCATCAAAAGCTGCCACCCCGTCCTGCAACGAAAGCCTGCCGATTGTTGGCCCATCTTCTGCTCGTTCTAGCCGTCGGCGGCACTCGAAATAGAGTACGTACCGCGAAGGCCCCGGGAGAGATTCTCCATGGAATCGACAATCAGACACACCCAGACTGGCCGCAGCCAGGCCAGAAGGGGGTCCCGGCTTAGCGCACAAGGAAAGGGGAAAAAAACCGTTCAGGGGTCCCGCCAGAAGGGCGCCTCCGTCCCCTGCCACTAACACGCTCTAGCGGCCCCCTTTCGTCGTGCGTGCTACGTAGGTACCTATCTTAGGTACTACCTAGGTATCTAGGTATGGCGGTACGTACCTAGTATGTGTGTCTCTAGAGGTCTCGTACCTCGATGATCGTCAACCTGCTAACCCGTACCTGCTTCCTGTAGGTAGGTATCTGTATCCGCACGCTCATTCACTATTCGTACCTTGCCGTCATTCTCTTCCGCTCAAACCCTGAAAATGCTCCCCCTCCTCGTGTTCTTTTCATCTTGACTTTCGGCTCGTTTCGACCTTTTGTTTATCCCTCCTCGCTCACTCACTTACTACTCTTCCTCCTCCTTCTCCTCCTCCTCCGCCCCGCCTTATTCCCTACTGATTCCCTCTTACTTATCCTGTTGTCTCCTCTCGTCACCTATCGATACCCTTTTCCTTGTAATTACCTTCGCTTTGGGAATCGGGTTGTCGTCACACCGAGGACAACGCATACGTACACGCGCCCACATATTGTACAGTAGAACCAAACACTGTCGTTTCCTCGGCTCTACCCGACCTTATTTTTTCATTACACTCGAGTCCAACGACAATACCAATTGCTTCCCTACCTCACTGCCTACAACTAGAGTCGGATTTGATATCCACTCACCTGTGCGTTTTTAATAGACCACAATTCCATAGCGAGTGGTCTGTCCGTCCGACCTGGAACAATCTCCATTGTACGGCCAGCATTCCGCCTGCTCCCTCGATTAGACGCGACACCCCCAGTACATCTTCCGCCTCGTCGGCATGCCGGGACCTCTCTCGCCGCGCCATTCGGGATTTATGCCTATACACAACTCTCAGTCCAACAACATGCCTGATAGCGACATCCCCCTGACCCAAGTCAGGAGCGCCGCCTCAACTGGTGCACGAAAGGCCACCATGAACTCCTCGAGCGAGGACACTGGCTCCGGCACGAATGAGAAGCATGGCATCTTCCACCACCACAACAATAACAACAACAGGGGCGGCCGCCGCAAGAAGCACGGCGAGCTAGGCCGCAAAGGGACCGGCGGCTCTGACGATGTCAAGGTCAACGCCATGGGCAGATTCTACAACAAGATCACCGGCGCCTCTGTTGTCACCCGCTATCTGGTCTACATCATCCCCATCGGCATCCTCCTCGCCATCCCCTTGATTGTTCTTCCCATTACCGGCCACCGGACTGATGTCCTTGTGGGAGGGACCAAGGGCAGGCCGCTGTTCGACCTGTTTCTGTGGATCGAAATCGCCTGGCTCACCCTCTGGGCTGGCAAATGCGTCGCCTGGGTCCTCCCGCACGCCTTCATGTTCTTCTGCGGAGTCGTCAGTTCTGGCACGCGCAAGTATGCCACCGTCCTCTCCAACCTGCAGATCGCCCTCTCGCTGTTCTTCTGGGCCCTTGCTTCTTGGCAGTCTTTCCAGGCTCTCTTCAAGGCCCCCAACCAAGCCGACCAGGCCCCGTGGATCACCACCATGATTCGCCTCCTGGGCGCCACCTTCATCTCGTCTGCTGTCTACCTCGGCGAGAAGGCCATTGTCCAGCTTATTGGTATCTCTTACCACCAGCGTTCCTTCGCCCTGCGCATCAAGGAATCCAAGCGCGAGGTTCGCCTCCTCGGCCTGCTCTACGACGCGTCGCGCACCCTCTTCCCCATGTACTGCCCCGAATTCGAAGACGAGGACTACATCATTAACGATAGTCTCGACTTGATTCTGTCCAAGGCGGCCAAGGGCGGCAAGGGTGGCGCTGGTTCTGCCACCCCTCTCCGACTCGTCGGTGACATTGGCCGTATGGGAGACAAGATCACAGGCGTCTTCGGTAACATCGCATCGGAAATCACTGGAAAGCAAGTCTTCAACCCCAACTCGGCTCACTCCATCGTCATCGAAGCTCTGGAGAAGATCAAGCCCTCCGAAGCTCTCGCCCGCCGCATCTGGATGTCATTCGTCGTCGAAGGTAAGGACTCGCTGTACCCTGATGACTTCCAGGAAGTGCTGGGACCCGCCTACTCGGACGAAGCCGAAGAGTCTTTTGGCATGATTGACAACGACATGAACGGCGACATCAGTCTGGAGGAGATGACTCGCAAGGTGGTGGAGATCGGCAGGGAACGCAAGGCTATCACCGAAGGCATGAAGGACATCGGTCAGGCACTCCGCGTGTTTGATAAGGTCCTGATGTTCGTTGTTCTTCTGATCGTCGTCTTCATCTTCCTGGCCTGGTTCCAGTCCAGCTTCTTGACAGTAAGTTGTTGCCTGCCACTCCCGCCATTGACCCCGCTAACCGGATCAGACCGTCGCTACCGCCGGAACCGCGCTCCTGTCTCTCTCTTTCGTCTTCGCCGTTACTACCCAGGAATTCCTCGGCTCCTGCATCTTCCTATTCGTCAAACATCCCTATGACGTCGGTGACAGAGTTGACATCGTTGGTTCCGAGAAGCAGCAACTCATCGTGGACAAGATTTCTCTCCTGTACACCGTCTTCACCCGCATCGATAAGATGCAGGTGGTACAGGTCCCCAACATCACGCTCAACAACCTCTGGATTGAGAACGTCACTCGCAGCAAGGCCATGAAGGAGGTCATTGACCTGAACGTCTCGTACGACACGAGCTTCGAGGATCTCGAGCTGCTGCGTGTCGAGCTGGAGAACTTTGTCCGCAGCTCGGACAACTCTCGCGATTTCATGCCGGATATCGCCATCGGCGTCGCTGGTGTCGGCGACTTGGACAAGCTGCAGCTTAAGGTCGCTATCAAGCACAAGTCTAACTGGCACAACGATGCCGTCCGCGCAACCCGTCGCTCCAAGTTCATGTGCGCCCTGGCCATGGCCCTCAAGAAGATCCCCATCTACGCTCCCGGAGGTGGGGCTGAGGCTCTCGGCGCTCCTGGCAACCCGTCCTACTCTGTGGCCGTGACCGACCAGTTTGCCGCATCCGCCCGTGATAAGGCCGCCAAAGAAAAGGAGGCGCTGCGCTTGGTGCCCTCCCCTGCCGCCGAAGGCATCGACACGCAACCGGACTCCAACACCGAAAAGCAAGCCGTGCAGGAGCTGAACCTACGCGACCCGCTGACCGAGGAGGAGTGGGGCTACCGAGTAGGCGACGAACAGACCCTGTCTGGATCTAGGGACCGCCAATCGGAGGACCGACGCCGCTCCAACGACATCGACCGCGTCCGCAGTCAGCTGATGAAGCGAGCCAGCACCAAGGGCGGCGGCGGTCGTCGCAAGCCCGGCGAAAGCATTCCAATGTCGACTATCAACGACGGGATGGGCTTGAACCTGGCGCAGACCACATCACGAAGCCGCATCTATGATGAGGAGGCTGGAACTAGCGTGCCAGACTCATATAATTCGGCCTACTATGGCTCCCAGTCCCCCACCTATCCCAACTACGGACAGACACTTGCCCCTACCATCTCTCCGCCCCAACAGGCTTCCGGGCTCTCTCCCCACCCCCTTCAGAGCGCGCCGTCCGGACAGCGTCCACGAGGACGCAGCGTCTCCAACAGCCAACAGCAGAATGAGGCCAAACAGAGCGGTCAGAAGAAGCAGTGAAGAGGGGATACCTGGAAGATGGGGTGGAGAAGAATAAACAAACAAAAATCGGTGGAGAAAAGCTCATAATACCAGCCGGTCAATCGTATTGACGTTGGCGTTTTCTATTTTTTTTACGTGGGCATTGAGACTGGCTCCTCATGCCTAATGAATTTCATATTAACTCACACAGGGGGGGGAAGACAGATAGATAGATTACGAATAGAGTATGATGATATGTCGTCCGCAGTGGAACGCTGTATCTTGGTAACACGTGTCGCTTCTCCCCACCTCCCTAGCCTTTTTTGCACATGGTGAATCCCGAAGGCGGCCAGATACCGCGCTCAGCACACGTGTTCCACCTCGCCGACGCCCTCCTGGGGGCCCAGATCCAACTTGAGCGTCCTCCCGAACAGCTCCAGCAGGATCTCGAAGCAGACCTTTGTGATGGCCGGGTCGTAGCGGCCCTTGCTGAGCTCGTCGCGGATGAAGGCGTGCTGGGCCCAGGCGAACTCGTAGAAGCTCGTGGTGACGCCGGCGTCGCGCAGCTTGACGCGGATGAGGTCGCGGCCCTCGGGCGGCACGTGGGTGTCCTTGACGCCGAAGATCATGGCGACCTCGGCGTGGGCCAGGGTCGGGAAGAGGTCGAGGGTGTGGGTGCTGCCCTCGGGCGGCGTCGGGGAGGTGTTCTTGGCCGTGTGGGGGCCGAGGGTGCGGCTGTGGATGTCCGTGGCGAAGTAGGCCACGCACGAGGCGATCCTCTTGTCGAGCTGGGTGCGGCACTGTTGTTAGGGATGGCTGTAGTAGAAGGGGGTGGGAAAGAGGGGAAGGTGATTAGGACAATGAGAGAGAGACGTACGGAGGCGCGGACGGCGAGGTGGCCACCCAGACACATGCCCGTGCTTCCGATCTTGCCGGTGCAAGTCGGGAGGGTGAGGAGGTAGTCCACGGTGCGGCGGGAGTCTTCATCGTAGGACTCGAGGGTCTACACAAGTGCAGCGTACGGAGCGATTTCGTTAGCGGCCGAAGCAACAGGGTAAAGAGGACAAAGACAAAAGGGGGGGGGGGGGATCCGGGTTTTTTTCATTTAATCACCTTCTCGACCTTCCAGGCGTTGCCCTTGTCGGTGCCGGGCACGTCGTATGCCAGGGGCTCGGGGCCGGCGAAGTCGTGGTAGGACGAAGGAGCGGCGACGATGTAGCCCTGGCCCGCGATCTGGCGGGCGAAGCGGGCGACGGGGCCGGTGACTGTTTTGACGTCTCAGTACATTTTTAAAGGAAAAGAGTAGCGCGCCCGCCCAAACCGAGCTTTTTGGAAGAAAAAAGGACATCGGCCCAAGGGGCTTGTCTCTGTTCACACAGTCTAAGGGAAGAGGGATGTCCTCCGACGTGTCACGGTGAACTCGGTGAAGCCCTCGGTGAGTGCGGGGAATGGAGGGGTCGAAGGGCCCAGTGCGGGGAGAGAGGGGGGGAGCTGCTTCAGCAACCCCGCCATGGAGAAAATGATCCGACGGAATGACTGACTGACCTTGGTAGATCTCGGAGAAGACGCAGACTCCGGGGAATTTCCTGCGCGATGCGTCAATTGGAAGTGTCCCCTCAAGCACATCACACATGTGAACTGGGGCGCGCGGGCAGCTCTTACGCGTTGGGGTAGCCGGGGATGGACGGGTGGAAGAGGAAGATTCCTGGGGGACGTGGGGTGTTAGCCGGGCGGGCGTGCCGTGACTCGACGCTCGCGCGGTCGGGACGAACTCATGGAACCCTCCTTCCCGTCGGCCTTGGTCGGCACGTCGACGTGAGACTCCTTGATGAGCATTTTCGACAGCTGTTTTTAAAAAGGGACGGGGGGGGGGGGGGTTCGAGATGGGAGGGTCGGGTTGTTGCAGAGGCTCCGCGATCAAATGAACGTTTGAGTGAAGGCGTGTTTTGGAGGGAGTTGGAGTTGAGCGATTTGCATCCCATTGGTTGGACGGGGTTGACGGTGACTTAGTAAGCCCCTATCCCGCTTCCTCCTTTAGCAACACCGAAGCCCCTTCCACCCTGTTCGGATCGTCCCGAATTTCGATTCCAGATCCTGCTGGCTTTCGAGGACGGAGACGCTTGAGACTCAGAAGCTGTCCTCGTTACTGGTATTTGACACCCACCTCGATTTGTCCTTGGCTATTTTGATTCCTTAAAATGAAACCACCCCTCTCTCTCACCCCCTAATCCGGCGCCGTCTTGTTGCTTCTCGAGTAATGAAGTCTCGTGCAAACTGCATGCTTGTCCTTGAAAAAAGGGTTGTTCTAGGCTCCAACCAGCCACCCGTTCGCCGTCCGTATACCGATATGCTGTGTTCCATGTTCGTTATCACCTCATCCTTCCTTTAACACCCCCAGACTCTCATCAATACCTTTCCCTCATTCCTCGAAGTTCTTGAACTTATCAAACGTCTGGTTCAGCTTCGACGTGATCCCCGCCCGGAGCGCCTGTATCTCCTTGTCCCTCTTCTCCGACAACGCCAACAGGTCCCGGTACTTCTTCTCCCACTCCGACTCGGCCTCGGCCGTCCCCCTCATGTTCGGCTTCTCCGTCTTCTCCTCGGGCCGCTTCCACCGGTCGTACATGACCGTCTGCACCATGTTGTAGTTCCCGCGGATCGTGCCCAGCCGGAACTGCCAGCTGCAGCTATATGTTGCGCGGTCCCCGTGCTCCTCCTCCCGCTTGATCCGCGGCTTGCTCGTCGACATCAACGCCCGCCCGCCCGCCAGCGCTGCGAGGTTGACGAGAAAGGCATCGTGGTTTGGCGCCGTCTGCCACATGCGTTCCACCGTCGTGTGCACGAGCGCGTACGCCTCCGCGATACTACACTTGCCGATCGGGTTGTCATGCGCGTCCACCCAGTCGCCATTCGCCGTCTCGTGCGCAAAGTAGCCCAGCACCTCATCGATATTGGTGCGGTCCTCCATGTTTTCGAACATGCCTACGGGTATATCGTTCGACAAGATGGGGATGCTGCGGCGTTGCGCCGTGGGCAGTGGATTTTGTGAGGTCTGCGTGTGCATGCCCGCAAATGGTAAAACGATCGGTGGCGCGTTGCTATGGTTGTTGGATGGTAAATCCACCGGCGGTGCGGACGTGGTCTGGTTCGTTGGACCAGGTGATCGGCCCGCGATGTCCCCATTGACCAGGACGACCGGTGGAGGTGGTGTCGCGAGACGGACGGAGCCACCCAATCTTTCCGGGACTTGAAGTGAGATGTTGGGCTTAGCCTGCCGTTGCGTCTGGGGCGGATGGGCGATGTCGGGGCGCAAAGCCGGCGGCACGCTGTTGGATAATGATGTCGGGGGTGTGATTGGCCCCATGATGCTCGTGGTATCGGTGCCTTTCCTCTTCAAAACCGGTTCGTCGACCGTAAACGCCACAAATGGACCGTCGACAATGGTCTTGTTCATCGGGGGCCTGCCGCGTGTTTTGCCGCTACCTCCCGGGCCACCGCTCCTCCAGGCGGAAGACACAGCCTTAGCGCCGTGTCGCCGGTGAGAGACCTTGGGTCGTGACTGCGTGCTTGCCGAACTGAGTTCGGTATCGCCCCAGAAGACCCCATTGCGTGTTGACGGTGTCAGCGCCGACATTGGGCCTTGCGGGTATGCTGTGAGCGGCGTCTGCGCCGTGTCATGAGCCGGTGGCCATCCCGATGCCGGTCCCGAACTGGTGCTCAGTCTCGAAGGGTCGGAGCATCCGAACGAAGCCCGGCCATCGGGGTGGGCGGACCACGGTCCAAGGGCCTCTCCCTGGCTCGGGCCATACCCGTTCCCGGTCGGCGGCGAGTCCAATCTCGCTCGTTGCGAGGGCGACTTGGCGAAATCGTCTTCATCTGGGCGCTTCCTGCCGCGCCTGGGCCGAATCTGCGGCAACAGCGCGCGAAGAGCCATGTCGTCCTCCGCCAAGACGCCGTCCCTTCCCGCTTCACACACGGGGGTCGGGTCATTGGGGACCTCAGTCCAGTACGGATGAGGGCGGCCCATCAGGTACTCGAAAAAGGCATCCACGTGCATAGAATGCATCCAGCGCTATGAACAGTCAGCTCTTCCCATTTCATCAATCGTCAGAATCCAATTACCTTGAGCCGGACAGCATACTGCTGGATCTTCTGGGAACTCTGCCCCTTGTCCTGATCCGGTGGCTCGACGCCCAACTTCAGGGCCAGTTCGGCCCAGGTCTTAATATCCTTGGTCTCAAGCTGCTTGATGAGCGATAGAAGAGTAAAAGTGCTAAAGGTCTTGCCGCCGCTCTTGGGAGGGACACGGAATGCCTCCCGCAGAGCAACGACATCCGTCTCGGGCGGCACGGCGGGGTTGCAGTACAAGATGAAGCTAACGTAGGCATCCTCGATCGTCTCGGCCGTCACGTCCGTGTCCGGAAGAGTGGGCCTCGCCACGGGGACGGCGGAAGGGGTCGTGGTTGATGACAGTGGGGTAGTAGTGGTGGTATTAGTAGTAGTAGTAGCAGCAGCAGTAGTAAGAGTAGCAGCGGCAGCGGCTGTTGTGTCCTGCTGCCGATTTATAGACGGCGACGGGGAACGCCCATGCAGGTCGGCGGTATGCAGCGGTGGCTGAGATTGATGCTGCATCGTGGACTGTGGGGATATCATCGCGCATGAGTCGGTGTTGGATGACCTGGGAAATAAAACACCATCGCCGACCAAGTGTCCGATGATTCGCGCATCGAGTAAATACGCGGAGGTGGGGGATCAGGAAGCCCAAAGACGCGACGTGGACGGGGGTTGTGGATGCATCGCCGTGAGGACGGAGTCTCTGCTAGGTAGCCGATTAAAGAGGGTCCCCGAACGCGAGACCGAGTCCTTGGGTCGCTCGCTGTACACTCTGAAACCGTGTCTCGGTTCCTTTGGGATTACAGATTCAATGGTTCATTCGAGGTGAGAGAGAAGCTCGAGTTAATCTGAACATCGTTCAGTTGAAGCTGGCAAGAGAAGTCGGGGTCAGTCTCGGGTCCTAGCAAGCCTGCGAAGACGGCGCAGGGACACAAGAGCGGAACGTGCTAAAATTAGGTAGTCTCTGCTCAAGAAAGGCGACCTGCAGGCTCCCTGGCTCCCTAAGGTAGGCAGCCTGTGCCGGTGCCCTTGGGGTTGCTAGGGCCGCCCGGATGTTGAAGAAAATCCCCCGAGAGAGGAGCTGAATGGCCAGGGGGCAAGATAGATCCGGCAACCAGCAGCCGTGTCAAACCATGCAGCCTAACGGTCCGCGCGACACTGTGTGATGTCATCATTGATGGGCAGCTTAGGTACCCAGATCCTCCTGGTGTACTCCGTATCCGTACTCCGTACCTACCTAAGTATTGATTAGTCACTTAGGTGCCTCTTCGCATCGGTCTTTGCCGTTTCCTTGTGGCCCCAGCTTCGGGCTTAACACGCCGGCCGTGCTCACATCAAGACCGATCTGATCTTGCTGTTGATGTCTGGGCTGTTGAACCGGTCGGTGATCAAATAGACTCTGACAAAGTATCTGGAGCATCGATACAAATGTTGTTTTCCATTGTGGAACGGGGTACCGATGAGAATTGCAGGACCGACGAACGGCCAGACATGACCGACGATACTTCTCTGCAGACAGCCGTTTCTGTTTTTCGAGGATATCGAGCTTTGCATTTTACGCCATGTTCCCGGAGAGCAAAGACGGCCATGTGCATCATGCAACACTGTCATGACGGAATCCAATGTCTCGGCCCTACGCCCTTGACTAATCATGCTGCTTACCGGTAGTGTTGCTTGATGGTTAGTGCCCGGTTGCCGGTCTCCACTCTCCACCCTCCACAGAGATCTCCAATGTCTCCAACAGCCCCAACTTGACTAATCCCCTTCAGACGGCGTCTCGGCGCTGAAAGCTCTCTAGCCCAATCATCGGGATGACGTGATTGCTCTCTCACAAGGTACAGGCCGATTCGTGGTTCGAATGGCTTCATTTCTCAGCATTGCTTTGAAATGCAAGACTCGGGCGTCGACGAGTATTTAACAAGACGAGGCTTCATCTCGAAAAAGAAAGAAAAAACTCTCTTGCTCACAAGTCCGCATTGGGGTCCTAATCTACATTATCTCAAGGAATCTCTCCCTAGTATCTTGTCGCAACATTTACTCAGCTCACCCTGAAAAGCGTCATCTTAACTCATCACTTCAAAAGTAGCCTCGCAACCACACAACCCTCCCCAATGGCCATCGATTTAGTCCCCCGCGGCGACGTCCGCGCAACCCTGAACTTCTATGCCGCGCCCCCGGACAACTCTACCCCCTACAACACCATCAACCCGGAAGGGCCCCCCGGTAGGAACTACGGCGACAGTCCCATAGAGACCCTCCTCCATGACATCCGCGGCCGCGAGTCCGAATTCAACCTCGACCGCGACGCCTTCGCCGTCATCCGCAACCTCCCGCCCTCGTCTGAGAAGGACTTCGTAGACGACGACTCCGTCAAGCAGAACTACTATCCGGAGCTCGAGAAGCTCCTTCTCGAACACGTCCCAGGTAGCAACCGCGTCATCTTCTTCGACCACACCATCCGCCGTACCGACCCGAAAGCCCTCCGGAACCCCGTCACCCGCGTCCACATCGACCAGACACCGTTTTCCGTGATCCAACGCATCAAAAGGCACCTGCCGGAGGAGGCCGACAAGCTGCTTGCGGGCCGTTACCGCATCATCAACGTCTGGCGCCCGCTGAACAAGAACCCTGTCGAGTCGTTCCCGCTCGGCTTCGCATCGTCCTCGACCCTGGCTGACGAGGACATCGTGCCCATCGAGCACCGGTATACCACAGGGTACACTGGCCAGACAGCGGGCATCAAGTTCAGCCCGGATCAGAAGTGGTACTACTTGAGCGGCATGACGGGCGACGAGCGTCTGTTGCTTGAGTGCTTCGATAGCGAGGGTCTTCGTGACGGGACTGGAGTCTCGGGTGGGCGAT
The DNA here is from genome assembly GCA_005350895.1 of Colletotrichum tanaceti. Taxonomy (NCBI): domain Eukaryota; kingdom Fungi; phylum Ascomycota; class Sordariomycetes; order Glomerellales; family Glomerellaceae; genus Colletotrichum; species Colletotrichum tanaceti. The sequence continues at coordinate 13,523 of PJEX01000253.1, forward strand.
TGGCCCATACCGCCTTTGAAGACCCAAGGACTAGGGTTGACGCTGAGGGTCGCGAGAGCATTGAAGTTCGCGCACTGGTCTTTGGGCCCTGAAGGAGAGATACGCTTTCACTGTGGGAGTCCCGGGTTACGAGTCAATGAGAATATGAATATTTTGGTTATGAGCATCGGGGGGTATCAATGCAGGCGTTTGGTTAAGAATCCAGACGAGAACTTCTTTCTCCGTCATCGCAAGCCCCTTTTGTGATTTGCCGCCCTTTTGTGTGAATGCGCGCGCGCGCATGTGTCATCGAGTTGGTGTATAGACCACGAAATGCAATCCTCAGTCATGAGAGGTCCTAAGAAAGAAAAACAAATAAGAAACGCAAGCTTGCTCAGCGCGGCACAGTTTGACCGCAATGAAGGGGGCTGTTGTCCCCGAATATCGTTCACATGCACTGGCCAACCCCACCCAGTTGTCCTAAACGCCGAAACACCGTTTCGCTTCTCGTATGTCGTCACTGGTTCTTGCGACCCTTGCCACGGGAGCTGCCTTGCCGACTCATTGCTGTCCCTCCCGCAGCACTGCTAGCGCGGCTCATGGGGACAGCGGCGACAGGGGCAAGTGACAGCGGCGGGGCTTCGTCTCGAACGCTGCTCTCGATCGGCATCAGATCCTCCCTAAATCTCGTCGGGTCCGGTCGGGGGCCAGGATTGAATCCCGTGTGGGGAGTGTTGGTGTACGGGGTGATAGAAGCCTCAAGAAGCTTCCTGCTACCGTTGGGATGATCGATCGAATCGCCAGGCTTGTGGTTCGCATCGTACTTCTTGAACAAATCTATGACCATGATATCGGAGTTGATCTCCTCATGCGATAGAGGTTGCGGCAGGTTGCCATCCGTGTTTCCTCTGACTGGCTTGAAGTAGTTGGTCACGTTGACCGCCGGGAGTTTGGCAGGCTCATGCGGCTGCATAATCTCAAGATACTTGGGCAACTCGAGCCCATTGGCTCCCTCTACGGCGTCAATCAGGTTTTGGTTGATGCCGGCCCTTGTGCTTCTCGTGGCATGGGAACTCGTGCGCTCCATGGTCGGGGCTGACAGAACAGCCTCGCTGTCCTGGTCGCCATTCTCGTCGCCCTGGCCGGAATCGCTGCCGGGGGAAGACCCGCCGTTCGCATAAGGCTTGTGCCTGAGTACATACTTGTGGGAAGCGACGGCTGCTTGGTTGTATGCCAGAGAGAGCTCCTTGTCAGTAAAGAGCTTATCAATACTGTAGGCGGGACCGTTTTGTTTTGCGGCAACCCGGAGCTTCTCGTTCTGCCAGAGAGGTGTCGTGCTGTTAGGATCGAGAGCCCGCCTGGAGGGGACAGGAGAGCCGTCGTCTTCGCCGGGATTTCTCTTGCGCTTCTTGCCATCCGCGTAGCCGGCGAGCTCCTCGGCATCTTTGCGCAGTCTTGTCGCGCGCTTTCCGTGGGTGCCTCCAGGGCTGGCTGGGTTTGTAATGCTGAACTGGTTGGGGTGGAGCAGTAGCGCCGAAGAATCGGAGATCTCCAGCGCCTCCTTCTCCTTGTTCAGGCGGTACTTTCTCGAGAGCAGAGTATTGACGAGACGGTCCCGAAGGGTTGCCGAGAGGGCCTGGTGTTCGCGCTTTGCTGTCTCGACCTTGTAGAGGTATTCGTTCTTGTACTGGTGTAGGCGGCGCTCGTGCTCGTGCTGTTGGGGTGATTGTTAGCTTAGCCGACGGAGGCGGAGGGGAGAAAAGTCAGTCGCACTTACCATGTGTTGAAGCAAATGAAAGTCTCGGTACTCGATGAGATCCTCGATGCCTTGAACGAAGTCCTCGAATTTGGGACCGGCCATCTGCAGCAAAGTTCGGTTGCTGTCGGACAGCGCCTCTTGTCCCTGGGACTCCTCGTGCTCTTGGCGCAGGCTGGCGATTACGTTCAGGACATCGTCGGCGTACGGGTCGATGCGCTGGACGAGGTTGGTGTCGACTTGGACCTTCTGCAGCTGATCACGGTATCCGAGATCACGATCTCGACTGAATTTCTCCTGCAAGTTGGCAATCTTGTCGACAAGGGCCTGGCGCTTGCGGTCGCGCTTCGATTGGGGTGCCGGAGATGCTCGCCCTGCCCTGTGTTGGGCGGAGGCACCACCCAAATTGGGGGCTGCTGCTTCGTTGGTTGCCATTGTGGCAATGAAAAGAAGTGTTCTTTATCGGCCGGATCGATTGCACACTTCTCAGGTTTGGTTGAGAAGGGGGTGTTGTTGTAATTTGGGAGTGGAAAATCGACTCGATGATGGGAGGAATAACCGTCAACCGTCGCAAACCGGAGCTCGATCGGAACGAGTAGTGCGGAAGGGGAAAAGAAGCCAGAAAGGTTCGAGAGTGAGTCTGAGGGAGGACAGGCCACTCAATCACTGCTCTCGGGTAAGAGAAACTATGTCCAGATGCCCATTCGCAACGGCAGCTCTCATCGAGTTGTTTGTGTGGGAGACCAAGAACCGGAGAAGTGAGGGCAACAAGTGGACTGGTGCTGTGGTTCTCGCCTTGTCAGCCTTCTTCCCGCTAAGTGAGTGCATGTACTTCTGTACCTGACCGCTGGAGGGGCTGAGTTTTCTTATTGGATGGGAATCACCCGACGACTTCCGCAGGAGCCAGCCATGTTCAGCGGGCGGAAGGGATGAAAAACAGTAGCTCTTAGGCCACTCACTCAACTGCCAGGGCACTGTGCACGCCGAGTTTCGGCCGGTCCCTTCAGAAGATGTTGGTTCTCGCACAGTACCTAGGTACATAGGAGTCTACATTCAACATGACTTTCCGCAAGACACCACAATTTGTTCGCGCGAGGACTCTCATAGCCAAAATGTAGAACGCAAGAACCCCCTTGCTGTCTTTCCGTAATATAGGTACCTAGGTAGGAGTAATTACAGGCCAGGCGCTCTGTTAGGGCATCACTGGCGAGCGTAAGGTCCTGGCCCACGGAAAGCATCCCCAACGACGCAATCGTGGGCTGGGATTCGGATTATCTTTGCATTCCCCTAGAAATGCCGTGACAGGCCCTACAATCCATTTCTGAGCTTCTGGAGCTGGCCCATCAAGCCATAGCCTCCAAGATACGTCTTGTTCTCCGCCGCGTCGGCATGGATACTCCCCTTCCTCGCCCTTCCATCGGCCCCATCCCTCCTACTCGCCTTGTCAGCCTCCCGCATGAGATCCCTGTGCCGGTCTTCGACCATTTTGGCCAGACTCTCGATGAACCTTGTCCTGCCTTTCTCCTCCGCCGTTCCTTTCCACACCTTGTTCAGTTCCTTGAGCTCTTCGATTCGCTGCGCCGCCTTCTCGATCCCCTTGACCGGGTCCTCCGACTTGGTCAGCAGCTGTGAGATCTCGTCCCGCAGCTGCTGGAGGACCTGCTGTCCCTTCTCCTCCGTACTGTGCTGCTCCGCCCCGGGATCCGGTGCCGAGACGGATAGGAAGGATGAGCTGACCGAGAGCTCTGACGGCGGGAAGACGAACTCCATGGCGTCGCCAAAGGTCTTGATGACGGTGTCAAGGCGGGAGCGAACGACCGTCAACGTCCGCAGCTGGTGAATGAACGGCGGCTCTGAAGACGTCTCTCGCTCCGTGAACGTGTTCTCGTCTGCCTTACCGGCTCCGGAAGATCCTTTCCTTTCCTCTCCATCCGTGGTCTTGAGGCCTGTCTCGTCCATAGCACCTTGTGTGGGACGCTCTCCAAGGTTCCCGGGCGCGAACTTCTTGATGTCCTCCTGCAGCGTCTCATTCATGGTCTCTGCAAGACTCAACGTCTCGCCTCGAAGAAGCTCGACCTCATAGGCAAGTCGACTGCCGCTTCTTAGAATGTCGTCCGTCAACTGGGTGAGCGTGCCCGAAAGCCTCGTCGTATGAATGTTCAGCTGAGACAACAGCGTCTGCGCCTCATTGGACAGTTCCGCCAGCGGGATGGCCTGGCCACCGCTTCGTGACGAATGACTGCTCCCAAGCTGAAGAGGCGAGAGCGTGGCATTCAAATAATCGGCAGAGTCGAACGAAGGGTCCAAAAAGTCCTGGAGAAAATCGTCCGTTACGTGGCTCGACTTCGGCTCGGTAGTTGTCGGCCTGGACTCTTGACGGGTGTGGATGGGGAGGTTCTTGGAGGCGCCGGCATTGCTACTTTGACGCCGGCGTGATGCCGACTTGGAATCCCACGACATCGTTTAAACAAGAATATAGAAATCAAAAAGTGCGGTGCCTGCTGGACTTCCACGAGCCGATGCCTCATAGAGGACAGGTATCTTCTGGATGAGATGAACTTACTCCATGAGTTCACTAAGCGCGAGGTTGGCTGGGCAGCTGGCCCCACTTTCGCCCGCTGTCGCTCTCCCTTAAGCGAACACTACGCCGGCGCCAAGTGCCGGGGATGGATGGCCCTTGAGGCATTTGTGGTCGATCAGTACAACTCCCTGGTCAAGGTTCTACAACTTGTGTGTTCACATTATCGACCTCTCAAAAAGTCATTGAGCGACATAATTGTTGAAAATGTCTTCCTGGAATTTACATGAGACGGTTCAAAAGCAAAATTCTCTACCTGTCATTACTGGGTATCTTTTGGCCATAGAAGCTCCCGACGGTATAAACACCGAATCATCGTCACGAACACAAAGATCCACACAACTAGCAGACAAGCGGCCATGACGCATCCAAAGATCTGCAGTCCGTTGTTCTGAAAGACCTTGCCGAGGGCGGTGGTAGAAGTCACCAACGCTGTGTTGGGGAAAACAAATGACCACCACGTCATCTGGAAAGGCATCTTGCTTTCTGGTCGCACATATTTCCAAAGCGACCCGACAGAGACAATGAAGAACCACATTGATAGCCCCCATAGCCACAGACCAATCATGACCGACATGACCTTGATGATAGGAACGGCAATATCAACGCCCAAGAAGTTGCTGGGTAGAATAGTCTCTGCTTGGTTGCCGAGTTGCACTTTTAACGGTCAGTTAAATTCACTCATAATGCAAAGTAGTGGTGTTACCTAGTCCCCCCACTGTAAACGCAAACGGTCCGATAGAAATGAACTACAGTAGTTCTTGTCAGCCTAAATGTGCTTAGGTAGCGGCATGTGGAATTCGGTCATACGCACCACACCAGGACGCTGGAAATCCCTGGGTAGCTTTTGTGTCATCAACCGATATATGAACGCAGCCGAGATCATGAACGCAATCAGGCATCCCGCTCCTTGAGTGGCAACGGCACAAAGGGCTATTGCGGTAGTGTTAAGAGTGACGGTTTGCTGATTCGTCTGAGTTGCGGCTTGGATAAGAGTGCTCGCGAAAGGTGCTGTGAGAAGCAGAGGGTAGGCTGGGAAGACCCATGTTGGTGTCATGGTGTGAATGGGGAAAGCTCTACAGCATAGTCAGTAGGGCTACAATTACCAGCAGGACGAAGAGAGAATGGCGCTCACAGTGTCGACCAGAGAACCATGTAGATAGTCGAGCTAGCTATCACGCTCAAGGCTATATAGAACCAAAACAGAATTTGCATTACTCGAAGGAGCCATGGACCAACGTTTGGGACGCCGAATTGGCATATGTTGATCGATATGATGGCCAATCTAGGGATGTTTAGTTAATGATCTACCAGGTCGGGCCAACAGACTTACGAGACAACGGATGAAGGGATAAACAAGGACTCCGTTTGGTCGGTGAAAGAGTGCGTGAGCGTTCCTGGGCGTAATTTGAAGCGAAAACCAGCGAGCACACAGTTCATGACGAAGAGGATGACATTGAGTAAGAAAAAAGCAACGGCTATGCCGTTGAGCCAAGCAGCTTGGTATGGGACTGTTCGGGGGGTCAGTAAGATTCCAACACACCGAGACTGGAAATGCATACGAGAGTGTATCACGTTTGCCATTCCTCCAGTGGCCTATGGTATATCAGCATCCCGATGAAGCGGCGTCTTATGTTCGCTGCTCACCATTGTCTGTTATTCGTTAGCCACGAGACCCGCCAAATGGGTACGGTCTAGGTTACTCGCCATTGTAAACCATGTCCATGTGTGACAGGCGATTCGGTCTCGGATTCCCACCTTCTGGAAGCGAGAACGATTCTCCTTGCTAGCTTTCGCGTTGTCGGGGCTGGACTCGTTCGACGCTGCCCGCCTTTCGACGGATGGAAGCGCCCCATCCCCCGATTCCAGGGCAAGTCCATAAGACGACTGGGGGCTGAAAGGAGGTCGTCTGAGGGGGGATTTTGGCGATTGAAATGAAGTGGACAGGGTGTCGTTGGCTTGAGCAAAATACGAAGGGCGGTTGTTCTCGTCAGGGGTTTGATAGCCGTGGTCGGCTACCACTTCATGGGCGGGGGCCATTGTGCTGTTGGAGAGTCCCAGTCTTCCGGTCCTCTTGCCAGAAGCTTGGATACAACATAAAGCGGGAAGAGCAGACTGGGCTCAGCATTGGAGAGGGCGATGTTCATATAGACGAGGTTTGTGATGAAGACAACATGGTCGAGAAACAGTGAACCAAGATCGAACAGAGGCATGCTCAGAAGTGGGCGAGCGTCCAGGGACGCCGTTCCGCACAGCGCCGACTCGGCCAGAAAAAAAAGTGTGGTTTTGGGGACGTGAGGAGACGATTAGCCGGCGTTGACGTCTTGAGACGTGGGTGGGTGGATATAGTCAGATGCCCGTCCTGGGCTGGGTGTGGTCGTGGTGGGAGGCCACAAGCGCAGATCCCAGCTCCTTCCTTGCGCAAGGGTGAGCTATGAGTCGTCCCGTGGTACGTACGTACCACAACGGAAGATTCTGGTGGGTTGTGGCGGCAGACGCGTGGATGGAGCACACCAAAACGACGCGCGCACTAAACAGTGAGGTATCGGTAGGTACCTGAGGTGGACAGAGATAGGACACAGCGATGGGGAACGATTGGAAAGATTACACCATAGAGGACTTATCGGCGCGTTTATGTCGTCAGAGGGTTGGGCGTTATGGAGAAATGAAACCAGCTTGGTGAGTGAGGCAGACCCTAGGAGAAGTTGAAGTGTGTAAAGTGGCGCCTGCGTCATCTAAAAGTTGCAGCAGGAATCGGATAATTAGCAGGTGCACAATAGTGTGGGACGCCTAGAAACCCGGATGCACCCTGCCGTGATGACACAGCATGACGGGGGGGGGGGGGGGTCACAGCATACTCTGTGGGGAACCCTCTTCGAAAACGGCACCCAGATATCCGTCCCTACCTCTAGTTCAACGAAAAGCAGCTTTATCACCACCAAGTCGTGAGGCCCAAAACTGTATCTCGTGTGAAATGAACTCTGTAGATCCACGGCTGGCGAATCAACTCAATCATTCACGTACCTAGGATCTTACAGGGTTTTAGTAGCAACATCTTACGCTAGACAGACAGGCGAGAAACAATGGCCTCCTCATCTGCAACGATGGAGCGGCGGTCAGCGTGTCGTGTCCGCGCTAGGTACTCTGATCAGTGATCACCCGCATTTTTATCTCATCGTTGGCATCTGATGATACCTACCTACCTTAGGTAGGGATGATTACCGAAAACATTAGGCGGAAGACTACCTATTTTAGCGCACTTAGGTAATTAAGTTAGGTACCTACCTACCTTGGTAGTAGGAGAAGTCAATGGCCAAGAGTTTTAACCTCATTCTCCAATCTTGCGTTGGCGCTTGGGCCTTGGAGAACGTTGCTGGCTCCAGTGTGGAACGTGTTCGTCCCGCCTGAAGTGGAGAGACTGATGCCTTGCTGCCGTCTGTTAGGTCCCCCAGATGGGTCACGAAATGTTCACGAAATGTCAACCTAGCGTGCCTGCCCAGTGAGGCGCATCGTGCCTGCCTTCCCATCCGGGCAGGCAATCGACATCTCTCCTTTAGTACTAACCTACCTACCTACCTAGGTAGATAGGTACCTATTAAGAGCACCAACTCAACGATGTTTTCAACGACCAACACATGATCCTGTTGCTCGACAACATCCCTCGTCCGAGACCCCCGACCATGAACATCAACAGGCGTTCTGCATGCGCTCGGCTTTTCTGATGTACAGGGCAGAATGCAAGGTCACCTCTTACAATGACCACTTCGACTGTATCCCTTGATCCGTTTATCTTATGCAACCCGGAAACCGCTTCCTTTGTGACTGTCGCGAGTAACCTGTCTCTTCGCGCCCTGTCTTCCCAGACACGCTTCTTGTCTGCAGAAGAACTACTTGCTGGTGTTCAAGAGGGCAGGGTGCTGGTTTCTAAAGCCCAGACGTGTCGCCTTCTGGTCTCCGTTGTCCTAGAAGGCGAAGACTCTGGTGAATCTCCCGCATTTGCCGGTCAGGTCGCGCGTCATCTGTTAGAGTGTCCTGTGAGTGGCACCAAGAGCGTATGGGACAGGGAAACTAATAAGTGCAAAGATATGGGCTCGGTTGGGGCTTCTCTTGACTTTCGAGGCAGACATCCCGCCCGGCTCACGACATCTATCATTCACAATCGCGCATCTACACTCAACTTCATCCCCAGACATGCCCCACGGCACTGTAGTTACCATACTGCAGCACGCCACGTGTTCCCTCCACTTCCATCGGGAGTCATGCAAACTCAAGGAACCCCGGATGAACATTCCCGATCCCTTCATCCCGCCACCTAAAAGCGATGAGTTTCTTGACGACTTGTCTCTGGCGTAGGATCCGGACCAAGACGTTTACGAATCACCATCTACACAAGACTCCGGTGTTTACCTTCTAGATGTTAATGTCGCCGCTGCGACAGGTCCGCAAAAGCAAAAGTACGCAGACAATATAGCGATACCATCCTCTACAGTAAAGGGGCTATTGGAGGCTAGTTTTAACGCTCTGGTGGCCGATCAAAGGTGTTCCGCGGGTATTCGAGTCGTCAAGGGCATGAAATCGCCTCCGTTGGTTCACCTGGCACCTGAAGTTTTCAACATCAAGTACCTCTCGGTATGACCATCCCTGTCCGGAGGCGCATGCCATGGTCACGGGTGAACTGACAGGAGACAGTCGCTTATTTCCCGGTCTCATCTCCTTCCAAGTTTGACATCTGTCTTTGCCGACTTGAAAAATATTGAATCCAGACAAATACAGACTTTGACAGAGAACAGAGCCGAGGGCCAACCTAACGGTGCCAAGGGCGATGCGAGCGAAGTCATCCGGCAACAGCTGTGGCGACTGACGCGGACATGGCTTCCACCCATTCAGAAGGGCGACTTTCAACAGCGAGGGGCTCGTGAACCAGCGGCGATGGATGACAATATGCATTCGATGCCGGAAGCATGTGGGTTTGCCGATGACGAAGCCGCACCTGAGAACCATTTCCCCGTCGGCGATACACCATATCAAGAAGTGGATGTGGAGCTCGGTTTCTGTGAAGGCTACAACAGACAACATCGATTTTCAGAACCGGAGAACATACAGTGCGGTTATTACGATTGGAGTTCGTCTCCTGGGGCAATGGACGGCTATCCATATTCGTCTCCGCTTCTCCCTACAAATGACACTTTTAGTCAACAAGGGGGAGATATGGATGACGACGAAGCCTGTTACGCTGGGTTTTCCGTTGACCACGATACCGAATTCGACCCTTTCAACTTAGGGGCTACTAGCTCGCCGTTATCGCAGGAAATTGGTCCAGACCGCCTTGAATTTGAGGAAGCACACGAGAGGAACCTGAAAAGTCGGAGGCTGAGTCGAGACTCAACGCCAATATTGCCCTTATTGACTGACCACGCTATTGCTGCTCATGATTACGAACCCTTTAGCAACTGGTGGAGTTCCGATATCGACTTTGGGGAAGAGCAGCCTGCGGCGCACGGCGAGATCGATGAACTTCACGAGCCAGTATGGGCTTCTTCCCGGAACGAGGGCCATTTGCAGTTCCAAGAATTGTCATCTGAAGCAGGGGGCGATGTTGGAAGTTGTTCACAGAACGACGAAGGGGGGTTTGATGGCTTTAACGATACATATTGGGAACCGATGTCTCAAGCTCCCACATGCTTAAGTGGTTCCTCGGAAATGGTTGACGTGGAATGTGGTTTTGAGAATGAATGGACGTTTTGATATCAGCACTAAGAACAGATGCTCTGCTGATGTTGAAAAATGAGGGTGGGCCTGGTAATCCAAGATGTAAAATGATCATTTCGAAGAAACTTGGATGTCGAATGCAACCTGTGACATACGAACATCCTAATATGTGCAATCTGCTGCTGTAAGACCGTCGTGCATGTCTGATCCGGCCCCTGAGTCCCTGCCAGCTCATTATCCAACCTCTCGATCCACCGGGGGTGGCAGCTTTGTCGGGCCCAGCACGGCGGTGCCCCTCCCAGCAAAGGTATTGGTTCATCGCACGGCAACTCGTTGATGATCAGATCACCGGTATAAGCGCATGCCCTTCCCCATGTGATCCAGCCCCCGTCCACAGCGAACCCTTGGTCTGTCCAGCCTAGACGAGCTTTATTTGTTCGCACCCTTGCCCTTGCCCCCCTTCTCCTTCTTCTTCCTCTGTTCAGGCTTCAATGTCGCGAAGTGGATGTACCAGAGAAGAACCCCTTGCAGGGTAACGGCGAAGAGGACGATCAGGAGGATGGTGAAGAGAACGGGCTGATCGTTCAGTACGGCGACGGCCTCGGGCGTGGCGCCAATGGATCGGAACCAGTCAAATTTGCCCATCTTTGCGAATTCGGAGTGGGTGGTGTCCGTGGAACGACTGTCGATTGAAAAACGGCACTCGTTTTCCTAGTTGCAATAGGTGGTTGGCAAATGCGCTTCGTTTGCTTGTCGGTGACGGTTACGGAGGCGACTTTGGTCTGTCTCGGACAATTGCGTCGGTTTGAACTGTAGTGATTCGGATTAACGTGTAGGTACGGGGATGGTCAAAAAGGAAGGTCCGAGTATCAAGTGCGCCAGTCACAAGGGGAAAATGTAAATGTACGTAGTGTTGGGAGACCGAATTAGAATGGGTTTGCTGCACAACGGGAAACACATGGAATGCGAAGAGGTCCGGAGGGAGAAAAAAAAAAGAGATAGGAGGGTTCGTATGGGACAAGATGTATAAGAAAGATCCGCTCGGCTGCTCGAAACGGGAGACGTCACAATTTGGGGTGCGTTAAGGTACGAAGGGAAATGGCCCTACAGTCTGTGGCCGGTGGTCACAGTGCCCTTGCAGGCTAGGCCGTCTTTGGGCTTGGTGGGTGAGACGGTAAACCAGAACGCGACATTGCGGTGCGCATCGTGGTTGAAGATGCGTGAGAGCGGCCAGGGGAGGGGGGGACCTTCGATGCGTGTTTCAGGCCTGCGGCAGAAACTCGACTGATGTCTGCGATGGGTGATTGGCTGCGCAGGGACAGGCTGCAGCGGTTACTGCGGCACGGGACAAGGGATCCAACTCATGTCACGGGGAAGTCGACTTGTGGTGCTTAATTAGTGTTGAATCTGCAGCAACTTTACAGAGCGAAATGCCCTATTCTGTATTCCGGGTTGAAGAGGGGTTGTTAGGCTGCTGATGTGGTGTTTCCACGGTGATGCCGGCATGGGAAAGGTGATCATCGCCTTGGTAGGTATCCGTACCTACCTACCTATGTAGCTGACTACCTAGGGGAGTAGGTAGTTCAGTAGGTATCTATTTGGATGGCCGTGGAGGTCGAGGCGGCTCTTAAGTAATGCCTACGCAAGTCGGAGTTCGCCACGATTAGGTAAGTCACCTCAGGTCATTTGCCAAGAGAGGTACTATCGGTAAGATGATTAAGGTAGACCTTAAATGCTCACCGAGATCAGGTGACCATGTGATGTTTACCGAGCAAAGCCGCACGGGCCAGGGGCAGCAGAAGACCGGGTGTCTCCAACCAATGATGTGGCCTGAATCGGCCTAAGGCAAATTGACGGTGCAGGCCGTTCCAATTGAGCTTTCCAAAAAAATTGTCGACCAACTGGCGCGACCCTGAGCTCAACCAAAAGGAGCCTCCATCACGCGACTAAACACCCACCTCAAGGAGACCATCACACCCTGCGCTGCCGGCAACGAACTCTGGCGCAGAGACGACGCTCTCCCTCTCTGTAGAGATGAACTCGGTACGCCCGGCGCGGAGCATCCTGTCGAGATGCGTCTCCGTCTCGAGCACGCCGGCCATGCCCTGCCGTCTGTTCCACAGCTCCGTTAGCCGGTCGGGGCGGAGGCGGTCACGATTCAACAATATCACTGCCGAGAAGATGGGGCTGACGACTCCCGATGCGATCGACTCGTATGCCAAGCGCCAGTTCCCCGAGTACACAGAGGAGGAGAAGGCGACCCTGAAGCAGAGGTACACCCCGGAGCAGTGGGAGGCTCTCGAGGCGGCCGAGGCGGCCATTGACCCGAAAGACCTGGTGATCCAGGGTCGGTTACGGACGGACCCCTACAAGCAGCCCTACGTCGAGGACTTTGCGACAATCCGACCTGTTATCGACGCGAAACCCCAGAAGACTCTGCAGCCCAAAGAAGTGAAGTGGCTCCCGAGGAGAGAGTGGGTCGACAACTACATCGAGAAGATGGCGGACCGGGTCGACACTCAGTTGCACGACACCATGGGCCGGGCCTTTGCCAGGGCGCTGCGCAAGGTCAAGAACTCGAACCCTGAAAAACTCGACTTCACGGAGGAGGAGTTGTATGAGCTCGAGGAGAACCCTGAATTGCGCAGAAAGTTCCTGGTCGAACAGGACCCTGACGTGCTCGGAGGTAAGAGGCCGAGGGGGCCGAAACGAACGGGGATTGAAGACAAAAGCTGGATGAATTTGATCGACAAGCACTTTTTCGAGGAGCTTGAACAGTCGCTCGCCACTGCCGAGAACCCCCTCCAATCGTCTCGCCTCGACTCGTGGAAGGCTATCGAGGGCGAGCATGGCAACTCGGCTCTGTCTGCCGAGCTTGGCAAAGTCGAGGGTGTTAAGGGCCTCTACAAGCCCCCCGATGACCCCGAGGACGACGGCCTTGACCCAACGGGCCAATACGCGAAGCTCAAGAATGTCACCGGCATGAAGATGACGGACATCCTCTCCGTCCTCACCAAGAGAGTCGTTCTCCGTAGCGTCTCCAACCAGACCCGTCTGGGCAAGATCCGCAGCGCCTCTGTCGTCGTCGTGGCCGGTAACGGCGACGGTAGACTGGGAGTGGGAGAGGCCAAGTCCACGGACATGCATATCGCCACGGCCACGGCCACGCTTCTTGCCATCCGCAACATGAAGCCCATTCGCCGGTATGAAAACCGCACCATCTTCGGCAACGTCGAGGCCAAGATTTCGGGAACTGTTGTGAAGCTTGCCTCGCGCCCTCCCGGTAAGTTCTCCCTCTCAACTTTGTCGCAACCCGATACGAACACTAGACTAACATACGCCCTAGGCTTCGGACTCCGCGTCTCCCACAGGATATTTGAAATGGCCCGCCTCGCCGGAATTCATGACCTGGCTGCCACGATCCCCCGCTCCAACAATCCCTATAACACTGTCTATGCCGTCCACAAGGCCCTTATGAACCAACCGGATCCAGAGGAGATGGCCATTGGGCGCGGGAAGAAGCTGGTCGACGTGAGGAAGGTGTACTACGGAGGCTCTGTATATTAATCTGTATACCACTTTGTATACCACTGTAAATTTTCGAAAAAGCGCAAATCACTCCAAGCCTCTCCCCATCGAGTGTACGCTGGTCGTGGTTTACGTGCAACACCGCTGGAAATCGGCATGCTCGCACCTTGTGCCATGTTTGATGATAATTCGTGGGGTATCTCCTCTGCTCATGATCTCGTCGGCTGCCAGTGTTTTTGTCTCTCGTCTCGCCCACTTTTTGCAGTCGTTGCAGGTCACCAAATTTGGTAGCCTCGGCCTTCCATCCCCAGGACATGCGTCTCACTCTTCCTCATCCTCCCGGTCGTCGCCTTGGCTCCCTGCCCGGTCGCCCCAGTCGATTTCCTGCTGCAGCACTATGCTGTACACGCTCGCCTTGAGAAGCGTGAAGACCAGGCTCGTTTTGCGCTCCAGCTCACGCAGGCCATCAAGGATCTCGGTGCTTGGGGAGCCGCTGAGGTCTTCAAGTGTAGAGGCGAGCTGCGAGCATTCCCCACTGTGTCAGCCTTTTCCCCCTTCTTTTTTCACCCTTGCTCTTGGGGCGTATGAGGTATGGAAGGGGGGCGACCATGCGACAAACCTTTTTCATGTTGTCCGCCAGCTTCTCGTATTCTTCCAGGACCTCGGCTTCCAGCGGCGTTAGCTCCGGCTGAGAATGCAGCAGTGTTGATTCCCGTCCCTGCTCCATTGTGCGTGTCTAATTCGTGCGATATCGAGTGTCGCGCTTGTTGGAATTGTGGGCGACACTAGGTGGTTATGCAGAGCGATGTTCAAATTGGGGGTGTTGACATTACAGAGTCAAGCGGGCGAAATGTCGTTTCGGTGAGGCGCGGTGGGACGCGTTGTGGCTTGAACCCCGCCATAAATAAAACCATAAGTCTTGCTGTGTTCGGTAAGCCTTTTCGGTGAGGAGGCCTAATGGATGACAGTTGGCAAAGCGGCCTGTGCGCCTCTCCGCGCTTCTCCCACGAGGTCGGCTGCGCATCGATTTGCCCCAAAGTTCGTCCACACCTCCATCTTCCAAGACATTCTGTAGCGACAAAGGAGAACGACAACCCTGGCGACGTCCGTGCATTCTTCCAATATCCAGGAGACTGGATTGGGGTGGCTAAGAAAGCCCGCCGAACGGACTTGGCCTATTTGGCTGGTCCATCGATGAGTCGAGACCTCATCTTAAAATCCATTCTAAGGGACCCTGCCGAGTGCCGATAAAGGGGTGCTTGGTTCCTACTCTCCTCCTACAGGCTACACAAGGCGTGTCCCCTGGACATACGATTCGTTTCCTTATGAATTGGAATCATATATCCACGGCTCGTTGCCGCCCTGGATTGACGGCACCGGCACCTAGGTTATGGGTGTCGTCCGGTGAATCTCACGGTCGTATCCGATAAAGTTGTGGGTCGGCTTGACGTTGCAAGCTCATTGATATTCCTGAATGGTTTCAAGCCTAGACTTGAGCACACGAAGACCACCCCATCATTTCGTGACGGTCGGCCATAGTGCTGCGTGGCTGACCGACACCAATTCCTTAAGCCTGAGTCGGACTAGACGAGGCTAAGAAACAGGTGAGAGCTCTGCTAGACGATCAATCCCAGAGATTAGCTCAGGTCACTTGACAGTTACTCTGACAAGTGCCAGCCAAATCGGTCAAGGTAATTTCTTTTATAGCTGAAGGGTTTCTTTTGCCTGGGCTCCGGGTCTGCCTGAGATGTTTGACGAACATTGATGCAAGGTCACTTTGAAACGACAAGAGACCCATCCCCTCTCATCCGAAGACGAAATGGCTTTGTCAAAGGACTTTGAGCAATCACCGCCACTGACCGCCAGCGACATGGCCGACCAGGCGAAGCGGTCCAACACGCCGGCGCTGCTTGTCCGCAGATCATCGTTGATGAGCAGGTTCCCCGAGTCTGGGTCGTCGGCGTACGTCCTCGATTGGGAGACCAACGATTGCAAGCAACGACTCCTCAACCATGCCGACGACCTTTTGAGAGAAGCAGTTGGCCGCAGGCGGCTCACCATCATCCAGGGGCTTCCCCTGGACCTGGTGCAGGTGTTGAGGGACTCGCTGGGCGTCGATCCTGGTTTCCTCGAAGCGCATGCTGGGAGGCGAAGATATCGGCCATTGAGGCCCGACGACGGCTCGAGCTTCATATCGTTTGAATACCCGGAGCTCGTCAAGACCGCCAGGGGAAATTATGGGCCTGATCCTGGTTATAAGCCGTCTGCAAGACAATCGGACTTGGTGGATGTGATGGATGAAGCACCCTTCCACATGATGTCGAGGGATGGGCAGGCTGTCATGTTCTGTCATGCTTCGCTGTGGATAAGTAGCAAGGCCGATGGTATGACCCCCCGGGACCTAAAAAGCGAGGGGAACCAAGATTTTTTGTGCTAACAGACTTTGTGTATCTAGTCCTATTTCTGGATAGGCCGATATGGAATGATCCCTCCTCACAAGTCCGCAAGGCCCGGCGGCCGCTTTCCGTTACCCGCTCGTGGCAATCAAAAATCGACGAATCGCAAATGGACGGGACTTCCGTGTGGAATGTCCTGATTGCAGAAGGTGACGAGCTGCCGGGCCTCGAAGACAGCCTGTTGCGAACGTTCCGGCAGGCAAATGTGTTCAGGCAAAGCCTGCCCGATATTCTACGCGAAGCCGTCTACGACAAATGGCTGGACTTCTTCGAGACTCTCCCCCCGTGCTCCCAGTCGGGCTCTCTGCACGACTCATCTATGTACTGGCAAGCGACAGAGTCTCTCGAACAGAATCTGGATTTGGCTCACAACCAGGAGCGGCAACCCGATTGGTGTAGCCTTCTCGACCGATTGCAGCGCCGCATAGCCATCTCACGGCTTGAGACGTCGACAATTCCACAAACCCCCGGGTGGCCCCGTACACAACCGACGACGGCGGCATTGCAGACACGAGATATGAATCTTCCCGCACAGAGCAGTCGACCATGCCCGGACGGCGGCGACCACTGGCCGGATCAGAAGGAGGCGAATCAGCGAGCACTCGATCGCGTCACTTATCTGGGAGGTATTCTTCTCCCGTTCACTGTGGTGTCCGCTATCCTCTCCATGAACGAAGAGTATGCACCAAACTCGCCGAGTTTTTGGATTTTCTGGGTGGCCTCTGTCGGTGCTGCCATCCTTTGCCTGCTCATCATCTACCTGGATCAACTGCGCTGTCTCGAGGTCTATTTCGAGGTGGCAGCCGCTGACAAGGTCGAGTCGATCTTCCCATCTGGAACGCCACACCACAGCTATGGTGTCGCGTTCATGTCCATGTCGGAAACAGGGGTGCGCCGGCCGTCGCGTTTGACAACTGAAATGTTTGTCGACATGCCGGATCCTGGCGTGGGCGACATGGAAGTCTTGGCCGATTCGGCCGTGAACCCAACAATGCTCGTTCAGCAGTGCAAAGACGGGTCGAAGCCGAAGGCGTGGCAGCGGAGGCAGCTGGGCTGGGGCGGCGCAATGAAGAAGGTCGTCGGGTATTATCGGTGGATGGGCGGCAAGCCGGTACGGCTGAGTCTGTACGGGGAGAGGTTCCGGATGAAGGCCGTCTAGATAAATATCGATCTAGGACTCCGAGGTGGGTGGGACATGTCTTTCAGGGATGGTGAGGCTGAACGAAAGTGTCACTGTCCACAAGGAAAACTGACGTCTTGAAGGACTGGGTGTCCTTGCAGGCCGGCGCGTGGGGCCGGGCCCGGATGCGACGTCGGGGACAAAGCTTATGTAACGCTGCATTGATCAGACCATTTCCCAGGTCCCCGGAGGAAGATCAACCGCACTTCTTCATCTACGACCGTGTTGGACAAAGGAGGAGATTGCGTTTGCTGCAGCTGCCCAATTAGGTCTCGCTTACATGATTTTGTTTTTCCTGCGGTTGGTACGTACGGCCGTTGGTCGTTGGACAGGTCAGCAACAGGAGACCAACAGCGCATGGTGCCGGGGGTTAGGCAGCAGGGGCGGCAGCCTGGTTGAACCACCAGGACGGACCTACTTACCTACCTACCTAGGTACCTCGGTAGACAGAATGGAACCTTACATTAGCAAACTCGCTATGGGGCGGCTGGTCGCGAAGTCGCTCATCTCTGCCTATCCTAGGCAGGTACCACTACGTAGTAAAAGCAACTGATAAACTATGCGGGCGCAAGCTGTTTGTTCACTCACCTGCTCGTAATCTTCCCTCTTCCAGTGCTTAGGGAAACTGATTACAGGCAATAGAAGAACTTTCATAGCTACAAAATCACAAGGCAGGGGCAATAGAGAAGAAAAGGTGGTAGCATCAGATATTTGGGCTATCCTGACTTATTGTATTCTATCTGCTGCATGCTTTTCCTTTAAAAAGATGCAATTCAAAGTCCCGGTAAGAAGAGGCACTTGTGAAGGCCAAGCTACCACCCACCTTGTTTCTCCCCCCCCCATGCTTCCTTGTGTGCTGCATGCGGATGGGGATCATTATCCCCTATCCTGGCCAACTGCGCCGCACCTTGGGTTTACATAACCCACGTTTTGAGTAAGTACGCTTTCCCCATGGTTCTGACCCTAAATTATTCGCCTCCTTCCTTTGCTAAAACCAGACGGAAGCTGAGCAGTTTGCTCAGCATCTCAGGATGACTTTTGCAATGATTGAGAATCACCTTCCTGTCTAGACTAACCCTACTGGTTCTTACCACCCTCCTCTTCTCCTTCCACCTTCCACCTTCCACCTTCCACCTTCCATTGCACTGGCAGCTGCCTGCGCCACCTCAACTCAACTGTGTGAATTTCCCCACTCTCTTCTTCATCTTTCTCTTCACTACACCTCACCTACCTCGCATCCTCAACCTGCTTGCCTACACTTTCTCGGACTTCCAGTAATCAACCCACCTGTCTCATCAGGCACCAGACAACCTTGTTGAGGCCTAAGATCTGTCCTCCCTTTGATCTCATCCACCAACTCGCATTGAATCATCTCACCTCTTCGAGAGTAGAACAAGAACAAGAACAAGAACAACAACGACAACAAAAGCTACAACTACTAAATCACACTTGAGTAACCTCGCGTTATTCTGAACATGTTGCTTCTTGCTCTTCAGGCGTCTCTTTCTTTCCTTGACTAGAAAGATCTACAAACTCCATAACACATCCACTGTAAGTTTCGCTTATCCAGGGCCTTTATGTTCTATAACATTAGGATTTAAACCTCTTTAGATATCTTCCTTCTCGCACCACAGTCAGCATTGAGTTAATCTTTAGAAGGATCCTCGCTAACTTTTCTTTAAAGTCAGCACTGCAAACTATATGGGCAGTGTTCTCAGGCTCTCATCAACATTCAGCAGTATCACGAGTGCTCTTCACCATGACTCGGGCCCAGTTCAACCGCGACTTGGCTCATGCTTCCCAACAGACTATCACGCACATATCCGGGGTTACCAAAGGAGAGGATGACGGCCAAGTTCAGTTTGTCTTCTCTGATGGTGTTCTGTTATCGCCTCTTGTCATCCGTCTCGTCACTCTGGACATTGATGAATATCCGCACAATTCCGGATTTCTGGCTTACACAGATGCCGACTCAATCCCCCCTGCTCTGTCTGACCTTTTCAACAAAATCCCCAGTTTGAGTCAGAGCAAGTCCATCTTCGACACCCTGCAACTCATCTCAAGCTGCAGTCTCGCTTCGGAAAGCAACGACAACTCTGACATCGAGATGACTGATGTTGAATCGGAGGATGAGGCCGATGAGTACGACTACGAGGACGACATAGCTTTTGGGCTTGGCTCCGCCTCCCGCTCCCCAACTCCCACTAATACCCCGAGAGAGCAGGTCAAAGTCACCAGCCGCCTGATTGAAGATCTTCGCATAGCAAAGGAAGCTGGTTTCAAGGTCGCCTTGCTGACCAAGGTCACGAAACGCGATGATGGTTGCATATTTGCTCTCTCCATCCCCGTTGCCCATCTGGGTCTCAGTGAGGATACCCTCGAGGCTTGGGAGGTGAGCGCTTCGGATTGCATCGTTCTGCTATGCAGGTACGACTCAAGATATCCTTGTGTGGAGATCTTCAAAGATCTCGCATCTGGCCATGCAGCTTCTATGCAGTTTCGCTTCGGAAAGTGCGCATCTTACAGGCCCACTCTCACCTCTGCCTTGACTGCTTTCAGCCCAAAGTTCAACAATGCCAAAGGCAGCTCAGCAGAAGACGTCCTGGTGGACGAAACGTCTCAAGGTTCAGTCTTCTGTTCGATGCCCATTTCGAACTCGATCAACACCCTCATGAACCGGCAACTCGCAACGCTGCTGAAGATTCGCCTGAACCATGGCGTGTCTTGGGACAGTGCCACGGAAATGCTAGAGAAGCTGACCAGAGATGGACATATGCGCGTTTTCGCACCGGGACCAAGCCAGACATTCCATCTTGCTGACGACACGGAAGCCCAGGTTTCAACGTCAGCTCCCGAGCTTCTCAACAAGGACTACGTCAGACACAGCCCTCGCGCTACAGGCCCTCTTCCAGAAGCGCAGCTCAGCACTCCTCTGATTGCAATGCAGTTCTCCTTGCGGTACTTCGTCAAAAGCACCCAGTACTGCCTCGTCTGTCATCGGAAGACTGATCCTGGTTTCGCCGCCCTCAAACCATACGTCTGCGGCGAACCCCTTTGCCTCTTCCAGTACATGGCTTTGGGATTGGGCCCCAGCATTGAACATGACATCATTGCTCGCCCGTACGTCGTTGACCTTCTGGTCAGCTTTTGCGCCGCCGCTCTGCAAGCCTCCAGAATTCGCGAATGGCCGCAGGGCTTGGCTATCAAGGTGCCTCTTATAAACGTCTTCCCAACACCGGCGAACAACTTCGGATTGTTGACCGTCAAAGGTGTCATCCGGCCTGAGCAAGACCCAGAGACCCGGCGTGTCAGCCCTGCAATTCCTGTATTGGCACAAATTTCGGCTGGACAGTTCGACTTGCACAAAACACAAGACATGGCTCTGAAGCCTGGAGACATGATTGTTCTGGTCAAATCTGCAGCGGCGGGCGCTCACGGGAGCGACGACGGCGTGCATCATTGCCGCATCACGAGCGTGGAATCCGTCCGTGATGGTGAGGGCAACGATGGCGGCAGAGTGGTCAAGTTTGATTGCACCGTGTCGGTTACCGCAAATGCAAACACCCCCCCGGATCCTTACTGGCCTGCCTCAAGAACATCCTCATCGCCAGCTGAGGAATCACATTGCGAGCCCGAGGTACTTGTCGATGACGGAAAAGGCGAGGCTCGGTTATTCCTCTACGAATACGACCTCGACGACCTAGAACCACACTACCAGCGCGACGCTTTGTTGGTTCTCGTGCAAACCATCCCTTCGATCAGAACGTTGCGCGATTACCTTACAAGTCACAAGGGATCAACGTTGGCCGATTGCCACAATGTCTCGCGATCCGCTCTTGCATTGCTCCGGTGGATTGTTGCCTCGAATCGATCATTCATCGTACAAATTGATCAGCCAGCGGACCTTGAAATTGGTGGAATCTCGGGGACCAACTCTCGACAACAAGAGCGCTTCATTGGAATGGCCGACGACTGGATGCAGTTCCGCTTTGCACAGGGATCACCCGAAAAGGAACACCGTTTCAAGGAGGAGCTGGAGAACCAGGGAAAGCACCCTCACCCGACGCTTTTTGCCTGGCACGGCAGTCAGCTTGGGAACTGGCACAGCATTATCAGGACTGGTTTGGACTTCAAAGAAACCCTCAACGGCCGCGCTTACGGCCATGGCGTTTACTTCGCCCGTGATTTCTCAGTAAGCCAGGGATACTGCAGAAACGGTGGATCATGTTGGGTCGGATCGGAGCTCAACCTGCTCGCAGCCATTAGTCTTTGCGAGATCATCAACCGCCCGGCCCAGTTCAAGGCCATCGAACCATACTATGTGGTCGATAAGGTGGAATGGATCCAATGCCGCTACCTCATAGTCCAACGGAACCATTCAGCTGGACACCAGCCCCGTGATACGGGTTCTACTTCTGAGACCGACTACATCCCCCAGGACCCTGCTCGACAAATCAAGGGCATGGGAAACATTGTTGGGAAGGTCCCCGTGGCTGCGCTCCCAAGATGGCGTCAGACGTCAGCTCCTTATGGGTCTTCGCTGTCCCAGTCGATTGGGTTGGCGGACAACCAGCTTGATTATGAGCCAGACGACTTCGACCTGATGATAGAGCTTCAAGAGAACGAAGAAACTCATGAAGAGGATGAGAAGACGGCCAAAGAATCTGACCCTAACAAGACGGACTTCTTTCCCGGTGCTCTTGATCATGAATTGCTGCCCCGACTTCCTCCTCCTAGCTGGGCCTCCGACCAAGGAAGAAAGTTCGTGGGCGCGGAGCTCAGCAAGTTGCAAAAGTTGCAAGCCAACACACCTTTTCACCAGCTCGGCTGGTACATCGACTTCGAAAACATCACGAACATGTTCCAGTGGATTGTTGAGCTCCACAGTTTTGAGAAGTCTCTTCCTCTTGCGCAAGACATGCATCGCCAGGGTGTCTCCAGCATTGTTATCGAGATCCGCTTCGGTCGTCATTTCCCGATGTCTCCCCCATTCATCCGCGTCATTCGTCCTCGTTTTATTCCCTTCTCAGAAGGAGGTGGCGGACACGTCACGGCTGGTGGTGCCATGTGCATGGAGCTTCTCACCAACAGCGGCTGGAGTCCCGCCAGTAGCATGGAGAGCGTTCTGCTCCAAGTGCACATGGCCATGTGTAGCCTTGACCCCTTTCCGGCACGACTTGTAGGCAAAGGAAAGGGCGACGCAAACGACTACAACATCTACGGGGCTATCGAGGCGTACAAGCGCTCCGCCATTGCTCATGGCTGGGAAGTCCCGGGCGACTTGGAAATGACGGCGAATGCACTATGAAGCAACTTGCTACAGGAGATTTTGGACGAAACTACAGACGTGGAATGAAGGCGGATATGTCCCTTGGCCATACATTTGCTCATTCGACTGGCCTTTACCTGGAGAAGTGGCTAGGAAAGATGGAAATGGACAGAGGAGTAACATTATGTAGGTTACACGAGGGTATTAGTGTGCTCGTTCATCAGCGCAACAAAATACCACACAACGATAGACGTCCATAATCAAAGAAATGATTGCATCCATTATAAAATACTCCAACTGATACAACTTTCTCGTCCTCCTGTCCTAGATTGTGGACCACGGTTGTGTAGCATCGTGTCCTTACTGTTGATCTACCGAGACATGTAAGTGTCAGTATCTTCAAGCCAGTTTGTATTTGTCCTGAAACTCTGCTTTGCGGCTGCCCTTATCTTATTTGTCTAACACCGTTGCCATCATTCCCAGTTCAAAGGTCGTCAATCTCGATCGGCGAGAGAACTAAGAGTAGCTGGCTGTTGGAATGATAGACGTCTTGCGTGTTCATGAATCGTCGTTTACTTCTTTACTGAGTAACGCAAAGAACAAGAGTACCCTGACGTTAAGATTGCGCTTTGGTACAAGCGAGTGAGCGTAAGAAGGCCGCCGGGTATCTGTATCCTCCATGTGTCTCATGGAGTGACAAGCATGATTGGTGAAGATCACCTTGCAAACCAGAGTAGTCCCTTCAGACCTTGTATTGAATGAACCAAAATACCTAGTCGGAAGGCAGCGGCCTGTCGACTTCGGGCCGGTCGGTTGATTGATCCATCATCTCGGGCGACATCGCACGCACCTGTCCGGGATCTTCCATGGTTAGCAACCAACCTGAACCGCTTATCATTGCAGAAAACGTGCTACCAGAACTTATGATATGACTCGATCGAAAAGACTTGGTATGTCGGTAGGCAGGCTAATGTGTAGGCTGTTCTGCTCAGGGCCCAGCTTTGTCCGACGCGTCTCTGAAAGCTTTGGCTCCAACGACATCACCGCGTCTGTCTAGTACGTGCAACGTTATCTTGATCGCTTCCGTCAGGGTGTCCCTTCTTGCTGTTGCAGCTGCTATCAGGAATGCGGCTGAGATTCCTGTTTTCCGAGAGAGGTGACGAGCGCTGTCGGGTTTTTGATCCTCTCGTACGCTGTTAGACAAGCGGACGGGGTCTACTTGAAGGGGGTTTCAAGCAAGCGATAATCCTAAGGAATCCAAGGCTGGCCACCACAGTCAGCCTTAGAATGTGCTGCGCTGAGCAACCACAGGCCTTGTTTCACCTCTCCGCCACTCCGAAGAGGCTCATGGGCGAATTCATATGTTGAACCCTCTCTGGCGCCTGCTGGGGCTGGCCATCCTTGCCTGCGTGGGTCTATGAGGCCATCGGGCCGCTCATAAGTGGACTGGGCTGATGCTATTACGGGGCTTCTGGGGTTCATACATATACACTAGTCCTATGACGCGAGATATAACCTGTGCTTGGGTCTGCCCTCATTTGATAAGCGCCGAGTGCTCAGATTAAGAGGGGCTGTGAGGGTTATCATGGTGTGGTCTTCTGTAGTTGTATTGTGAGGTTGCCCGAGCGAGTGCAGATGTGCCGCCGCCGCTTCAACCCGGTCCAGACAATCCATCCGCTGCTGGAAAGTGAACCCCCTCAGTTTGGGTTGAGCTATATTGTATTCAAACGGCTGGGATGAGACTCGTTCTTTTCCTTTGGTGCTAGGAGCGTAGCGGCGCAGTCCTTCGCTGTAGAAATTTAGCCTGTGTCTGCCTGCATAGGGGCAACAGCGGAAAGTGGATTAGACCGCTGCCTTTCACATAGAAAGAGTTTTCTTTCTAATTTGGTGATGTTCTTGTCTGAGGGAAACTCTCATGGTTCCCTCAGCACCAACGAGTCCATATCACAACATTCCTGGAAGTACTTTTGACGACTAATAATGTGCTCCGAAAAAGAAATGGTTTGAAAGTAGGCAGCGATAAAAAGTCGTTCTCCTCAGTCCAAGCTCTCTCGGACACCTCCATCAAGGCTCTGTTTCCGAGAAGAATGTGTCACAGGATTGAGTAGGCCCGCATTGTCCTGAAACCAATGAAAAATGTCTTCTTACCCAGTCCCATAATCAGGCTCACCCGACATCAAGTCTCTTGCGGCGAGCTGGCACGTCTCAAGAAGCCAATGATGCTACAGAACCCATCGTCCTCAGATGCAATGCCGGCCCA
Source organism: Colletotrichum tanaceti (assembly GCA_005350895.1). NCBI lineage: Eukaryota > Fungi > Ascomycota > Sordariomycetes > Glomerellales > Glomerellaceae > Colletotrichum > Colletotrichum tanaceti. The sequence goes on from PJEX01000253.1 coordinate 38,238, forward strand.
CAGAGTGAGCCTCAAACCGGAGAGAGAGAGAGATGGAAGTCCCCCACTCCTCGATGCATACAAGGTCAAATTCCGTCTAGACCGGCCGGGGTTTGGCCCTGTACGGTGGTTTAAGGAATTCCGGGTTATGCATAGATGCCGACATGCAAGTACGCCAGGTTTAACATCAGTTGCATGCCTTCTTCGAGGGGATCGAGAATCTTAGGATCTACAAGCCAAGTCAAGCAGGCCAATGCTGTGGTGATGGATTGATCTGGCGTTTTGAAGACGATTCCCGTCGTGCAATATAGATAAGTGGGGCCAACCGGCCGGCAGGACGATACGATAAGGTACTACTTATCTTGCCGTAGCGCTCACTGGCGGCGGAATCGAATCCCGGGGCCCCCTCTAAGGAACAAGTACCGAAAAGCAACTACTCAGATGGTTGGTGAGAACCTTCAAATTCACTTGGTTTCCCTTTGTCCTGTCATGGGCAGGTGACACCAAAGCAGCTCCTGCCGCCCGTATGTAAAAGCAGAACGGATCCCTGAAACATCCGAGGGCACATCTCACGTCTTTTCAGTCCCCGTGATTTCAGTAGTCCTCTCTGACCGACTTGCTCCTCTGGCAACTGCTAATCTGTCCACTAAATACAAACTGCAGGCGGCTACCACACCTGCACTGACGCACGCAACCCTGCGCCCATCTTTTCCCCAGACTACCTACCTTACCTAAATTACCTACAAACACCCGTCCGAAGCCTGAGGCACGACACGGCACCTTGGCGCAATCCACCCTCAACTTCCCAATCCACCAACCCCTGGACCTACTTCCACTCCTCAAACTCTCTCACGACGCTCTCTAGACTCTCCATTGGACTCGGGCCGCCTTCCAGTCCAACCGCCATTCTCGCTGCCCCAGATGCATCGCGCAGCAATAAGGGCTTTGCGGACAACCTACCGATGTACGGCTCGTAGCTTCGCACGCAACACCCGACGGGGCCTCTTCGAACATAACCTCTCCACCACCACTTCGTCCTTCGCGACTCGCCACGGCCTGCGATACTCATCATCTTCTTCTTCCTCCTCCTCCTCTACAAACCAGCCTCATCACAAACCCGAGCATGCTATCCAACCGCTAAAGTCCTCCATGTACATCCGCCGCTTCTCCGTTGCCCTCGTGTCCACACTCGTCGGCTACGGCGCCTGGTACTCGTACAACGGCCCCAGTATCGACAAGTCCCAGAGCTTGACGAGGAGTTTCACCACTGGCGCAACCGCCGGCGGCGATGCTACCCCGACCCGCGCTGTTCTCGTCGTAGGCGCTGATCAGCTTCACACCGGAACCTTTGTCGGAGAGGGTCCCATCTCCAAAACCACCAGCGACGACGGCCGCAAGGTCATCGAGATGTTGACCCCAGAGCAGGCTACTCAGAAGCTGCGCAAGACGGAACAGTCATTCCTCGTCAACAGAGGCCAGGGTGTCCTGCGCTACGACCTTGTTCAGCTTCCTAGCAACGACCCTATCGAGGATGACCACGCCGAGAAGATTGTCGAGGTGCCTAACAAGGCCGCCGGCGTTACGGGCAACAGCAGTGACTGGATGTTCTGGGGTGTATTTGACGGCCATGCGTGAGTTTTCGCTGTGGAACCCGGCGCTATGAGTATGTAAACTAACGCATGACAGTGGCTGGACCACCTCGGCGAAGCTGCGCCAGACTCTGATCGCCTCTGTTGCCAAGGAGCTCAACAACACCTACCAATCTTCCGCTGACCTGTCGCCGGCAGCTGATGCGATTGATGCTGCCATCAAGTCCGGCTTCACTCGTCTGGACGATGAGATTGTCAATCAGAGCGTCGAGAGGGTCCTCAAGGCCGGCTCCAAGACCATGGCCGCGGAGCTTCTTGCCCCCGCTCTGTCCGGCTCCTGCGCCCTCCTATCCTTCTACGACAGCAGATCGAAGCTTCTGCGCGTTGCCTGCACTGGCGACTCGCGCGCTGTCCTCGGTCGCCGATCCGCGTCGGGCAAGTGGACCGCTACCGCTCTGTCGGTAGACCAGACGGGCGGTAACCCAGACGAGGCCGCCCGCTTGCGCAAGCTCCACCCTGGTGAGGACCGAGTCGTGCACAACGGCCGAGTCCTTGGCGGCTTGGAACCGACCCGCGCCTTCGGCGACGCGAGCTACAAGTGGAGCCGTGAGATCACCAACAGACTCCGGGAATCCTTCTTTGCCCGCTCCGCCTCTCCCCTTCTCAAGACGCCCCCGTACGTCACGGCCGAGCCTGTCGTTACGACGACCAAGATCGAGCCTGAGAACGGAGACTTTGTGGTCATGGCCACCGATGGCTTGTGGGAGATGCTGACCAACGAGGAGGTCGTTGGTCTCGTCGGCAAGTGGATCGAGAGCCAGGGCAGCGGCTCCTCGCAGTTCGACTCGACCTGGTCCAAGCTCTTTGGTTCTAAGCAGTCCACCTTGCCCGTCGAGCAGGCGAGCGACAAGAGCATCGACGGCCAAAAGACGCCCATTCGTCTGCAGCAGTGGGGCATCTCTCCCGACGCTCCGGAGCGGTTCGTCGTCAAGGACAAGAACGTGGCTACGCATCTAGTCCGCAACGCCCTCGGTGGCAATAACGAAGAGCAAGTCTCCGCTCTGCTGACTCTGCCGTCCCCATTCTCCAGACGCTACAGGTGAGTCAGGCGCAACGTGAAAGAATTGGACATGTATCGAGAAGCTGACATGAACCGAAAACAGGGACGACTTGACCGTGCAGGTCATCTTTTTTGGGAACGGCGAAAGGACGGGCGAGGTTAACCTCAACGAGGAGGCAACGGCCCCGTCGAAGCAGCAGCCCGCCAAGGCGAAGCTTTAGAAAACGTCGTTGTATTTCGTTTCGACGGGATTACCGCCGATCAGTGGCTCTCTTGGGCGAAAGCGTCAGCCCACGTGTGTTTTATTTTGTATCAAACTGGTGACCGCGAGAGGGCGGTATGGGAGGGGTTGCGTGCGGAAGCCGAAAGCCGAAAGAAAGAAAGAAGGAAGGAAGAGAGTTATTTGTTCTGGGAAGCGAACAACAGAAACATGCCCCTTGAGCGAGGCATCCACTCAGCAGAGCCCCCCGCGCTTGTTGTGAAATGTGGTTTGCTTAGATGAAATCGCTGCCTTGATAAGATTTGAACTGCAATCCGCGGCCTGCGTGATGAGCGAAGTGACAAACTTGCGTATTCTCTCAACTCAACCTGGCCGACCATACAACACACCACGGTTAATGCTATGCCTCGCAATGTTCCGGGGCGAGTGACGCACAATATATCGCATGGGTTCTTCTCCAGGCCTTTTAACGTTTCTTTTGGATTGTCAATGACGGCAAAGCCAAGATATTTCACCACCCCCCTGCGCAGGAGATGGGTTTATTTTTTCAGTCAACCACCGCAAACGGTCCGAGAAAGCACTCGCACAGGAGCCTTCAATAATTCTCCTTCCTCAACCCTCCACTCTGCGCACACTCTTCTCCGGTCATTCCCTCTTTGTAAAGAAACAAATAGTTTGTTTCCCAAACTCAAAAACGCCTGGGGTTCCCATGGAGAGGAAACGAAATACAAAGAATAAGTCCACGCAAGACGGAAATAAACAACAAGAAACTCCCAATAATGAAGGCACAGAGACCATATGCTGCTGGTTGATCTTTTTCGTGAGAATCCCAAAGGGGGAGGCACCGCGAGGGGTTGTGGAACAACGTTTGTGTCAACCAAATGGGTTCCTCGACTCCCAGACTCGGGATTTTTGTTCGTTCGTTCGCTCGCTCTCCTCTTCGCGCGTCTCGTAAACAATCGTGTGTCTCTTCCAATTTCGTCGCTTGTAAATGATAGTCCATGGCTGTAGGTACCGCCGGTCCAAAAAACCGTAACTCTTACACTCTGAAGAAAGTTGTCATCTCTTTTTGAATGAACCCCCGGCAGTCACGAATTATTTTAAAGCCTGTTGGCTACGGGCCGTAAACACCACATCACCAATGACCCGCCGACGGCAATCATGAGTGGTGTTGATATTGGCCGTTCTGCTGCGAGTGGTGATGGTCATCGTCGCCGTCGTGGTGCAAGGTAACGCTGTTGAATTCCTCAAAGGGGTCCACAGGAGCCTCACCGCCAGGAGTCGCCAGGCCGCTATCCAGGGGAACTCCCTTCAGGCTGGCTTGCATCGGGTGGGAGCCGCTGAGATCTATGCTTTCACTTTCCTTGACGTTGCGGAAATTGACAGTATCGATGCCGCGCCCCGTGACAGGAACAATGGGCGGCTTCATGTGGCGAATCAAAGCCCATTGGGTCGTCTTGAAGAAGGGGTGCGCTTTGATATCCGAGGCGCCGGCCTTGGCGCCTAATCTCCGGTTCTCGTCCTTGATGAGAAGCTTGCGAATCAGGGACTTGCAAAGACTAGGACTTGTTAATTTTTGTTGCTCGACCGCTTGAAAATGCAAGGCTTACTTGGATAATTGCGGTGCTCCCGCATGGTCGGGAAAGGGAATGTCTTCTCTCAGGATGTTTGCAAAGGTCGCGTTCCGGTTCTTGCCCTTGAAGGGAGTGGTGCCGTAGAGCATCTCGTAAATCAAGATACCCAGGGTCCACCAGTCCACCGCACTAGTGTGGCCGCTACCCTTAATGACCTCCGGTGCGATGTACTCTTCGGTGCCAACGAATGAATTGGTGCGGAAGTTGGCGATACATGATCGGGTGTCGATGTGCAATGACGTGGTGCTGGTGCCCGTCTTGCCGACAATCATGGTGGGCTTTCCGCCGGGGTCGGATTGCTTAGACAAGTCAAAGTCCGAAAGCATAATGTGGCCCGACTGGTGGAGCAGGATGTCTTTACAATATGTCAGCAGCCGATTGGTAAGCATCGTCATGTGGCCCAGCAGACTCACTCTCTGGTTTCAAGTCGCGATAGATGAAGCCCATCAGATGCAGATATTCCAAGGCCGCAGTGACCTCGGCGGCGTAGAACCGCGCGTCCTCCTCGGGGATGCACTTGCCAGGGCGAGTCTGCAACGCCCGGAAGAACTCTCCGCCACTGCAATATTCCATGCACAAGTACAGGTAGTCCTCGGACTGGAACGAGTGGTAAAGCGTAACGATGAACGGATGGTTACTCGTGGCCAGAATTTCTTGCTCGGCGAGTGCACGTTTGATCTTGTTCCGCTTGATCATTTCCTTCTTGCTCAGCACTGCATCGACGAGTCAATATCGCGGTAGGAAGCATGGGCGGGTAAGTCAGGGGGCATGTCGGTACCTTTCATAGCGTAGAGCCGGGTGCTCTTCTTCTCGCGTACCAAATAGACCTTGCCAACGTCTCCCTTGCCAATCAACTTGATCTTGTCGAAACTCTGGGGACCGACCTCGACGTCGCGAACCTTGATCGAGTTGGAGCTGTATGTCCTCCTGAAGGCGAGGCTGTTGCGATTCGGGGGCGGCAGGTTGCCGAGAACGTCCTTGTCAGGGACGCCGAGGCCATGGTTGGCTGAACCGTTAATCTTAGACGGATCAACCATCTCGAGGGTGCCCGAGTCCTTGTCGAGCACCAGCGGATCCTTGCTCAGCTCGGCGGTGGCCGGACGCTCGGCGCTGCCCTTTCCCTTGGAGAACAAGCCCTGAGCATTGGGGGCGCTGGCAACCCTTCTAAGCTTCCGAGCCAATTCCTCCCTGCCGGCGCTCGTGGTCTGCTGTTCCGGGCCACCATCAGGACCTTGGATCTTGAAGTTGGGGGTATCTGGAGGACTGGGGGGCACGGATTCGTTGTTGTGGTGGCGGAGGCCCGGCTGGCCCTGGTGAGCAAAGTACGGGTTCGCGTGCGCGGTCGGGCTGAGAGCCTCGTCGAGGGGATTGCCTTCGCTGGCAGTGGTGTTTGTCCTCAATCGGCCAACAGTGCCTTTGAAAAAGCTGCTGCCGAACTTGCTCCGGGCCTCTGGGCGGGCGGGAGGTGCATCTGTGGAGGATTGGAGGTGGGCGGAGGCCTTCTCTCGGTCTCGGTCGGCGCCGCTGTTGAGGTTGATGCGGAAGAGGTTCTTCAGCTTCTGGTTGAACTGGGCGGCGCCATTCTGGTGGGTTCGGCTGGCAGGCATTTCGAAATCTCGGGGGTGCGCAATCAAGCGACCGATGCCATGGCTGACTGGACAATTGCGGGAGAAGCAAAGGGGGGCCGATGATGTCGGAAAGGCAGAGAGCAACGTTGGGAGGGAGCTGGGGAGAGCGGCAGCAGACCGGACGCGAGGTGGAGGTGAAGGTTGGGTTGGGAAGAACGTTGAGACTGGCTGGATGCGGAGTGTAAGTAGCGTCCAAAAAACAACAAAAGAGTTGTAGCAAGGTCGGGCGCAGGGAGAGGTGAATGGGTAAGTTAAGGTAGGTAGGAAGGCAAGTGACGCAGATAATGGTATGGAAGGGGATTGTAGGGTAGTTAGGTAGGTAGGTAGGTGAGGTAAGGTAAGGTGAGGGTTGAATCGAGTTAGTAATGTGGGCAGGCGGCTTTCCGGACGGACGGCCTTGACTTCCCATGGCCCCCCGCTCGTTGGTTCGATGAACGTGGGCGTGGGCGTGGGCGTGAGCGTGGGCGCGGCTCGCTCACTCCCACTCACCCACTGACACTGTATGTAGTACGGTAGTACTGGGTGGTCGGTCTCGTCTAGGCCCCATTGGGACCGCTGGGTCTCGCTGTTTCTGTCCAGTGTCGCCTCCATCCCACACCCTTCTTCCACCACCATCCGCCTACCTATCCAGTGGTCCTGGGGCAGTGCACCACCTGGCACAGGGGGTAGCCCAGGACCCCAGGACCACAGGACCATACCTGTAGGCAGGTACAGTAGGATACCTATCTAGGACCGCAGTCGCCACGAAACGAGTGCGCTATTGCAGAGGGAATTGGACTCCCGTCAGGTATACTCGTAGTTGCCAGCCACTGCCTCTCGGGGGGCAGGCAGACACCGAAGATTCAGGATGGGACGGGTCGGTTTCTTTGGCCAAGGATTGTCCGGTTCAGGCGGCCCCCGGCCTGGGCCCGCCCAGGTTCCATCATTCAATACCTACCTAGGAACGCTGACTGGCTGACGGGCTGGCCTGTCCTTGCGATTGGTGCTCTTTTTGCCGGCCTTTTTCCACGCCTCCTATCGGAAATCGTCTTGGAGAATGTTGATTGCGATTTCTCTTCCCTTCTCTGGTTTGTACCCAGCCGGTAGCTTTGCGGTATGCGTACTCTGTACGGAGTACCAGTACCTGCCCACCACTTTTAAAGTCTGTAAGGCATTTCACTGGTCTGATCCCCTCCATGACTTGCTCAACTCTATCTAGCGCTGGCTTAACTGTCTGACGGTTGGTTCGGGATCTTGTTCTGTATCGTTCATCTGCAGGGCGGCGGAAAAAGGCCGAACAACGGATGTCGGTTGAACTTGTCATGGGGGGTTTCATGCTAGTGTGTGTGTAAGAGAGAGAGAGAGAGAGAGAGAGAGAGAGAGAGAGAGAGACACGCATCACGAAGAGGAAGAGGACCAATCGATGCGTTCAAAGGAATAGACCTGAAGATCGGTTCTAGAGTGCTTCCACTGCGGCAAGGCATTCGACTGGCGGCCGACGGACCCAGGGATGCAACCCAGACGTGAGAGACGGGGGCAACTGGTTGGTTCGTCGGAAAGCGGACAACGGCCAACTAGGGAAGGTGGCGAAGGGCGAGTCGGTTTGGCGGCGCCGCGTGCCCAGGATTTTTCTAGCTTTTAGCACTCAGACGGATTTGTCCAGGGCTCCAAGATACCGGCACACTGGCCTGTGGTTGATGGTGTGGTGTGGATGGCCGAGGGACTGAATTGAGTTGTTGAGGTAGATACCTAGGTAGGTAGGCAATAAAAGGGGGGAAACAGCCTGAATGTAGTGTACCTACACTGGTGTTACTACATTAGGTACCTAGCCTGCTAGCGCAATGTTGCACGGTATGGCAAGGCAGGCAGGTAGGTAGGTCGGTACTGTAGTATATCCGTAGGTACCTACCTAGGAGTTTACACATTATCGCGGTGGTGCCGCGCCTTGCAAGTACTGGCTGAGCCCTGTTCGCAAGTCTGAGGGCGAAATATCCGTACCAGCGCAACGAAAGCCCTTTTGCCCCCTACATCTTTATTTTCTTCAATTGTCCCTTCCTGCTTCAGGCATCTGTGCTCCATTACGCATTTGCATTTGCATTTGCATATGCGTCCCATCTATGTTCCTTCTGCTGGTGTTTTGCACGAGCCTCTTTTTCCAAGGACAGGGGCGTAAACTAAAAACATGCTCTGTACGACACAACGGGAACCTTGAAGTTACAGAAAACAGGAAAAGGATTGGCATTGCGCGCCGGAAGCTTTTTTTTTGGGCGAAGGTCGGCGCGGTGCTCTGGCACGCAACCGTCAGCTCGTATCGCCTGCGCGACGCCAACTATTTATTTTGGCCCCTGTACATGGGGCTTGCGCTCAGTACCAAGCCCTTGGGTTGAGCGTCTGTTTATCACATTCCTGTCGTAGTGTACGGACACGGATAATACTCATCTTCCACCTTTTGGCCATCGATAAATGCGACGCATTAACAAGTGCTGGAACGCGAATGAGAGTTGGGACATGTTTCTTACTAAGCAGCGGCCCCCTGGATGCGGAGGTGTCATTCATGATTCCACCCACCTCCTCATGCAACGTCCAGCGACCTCCCCCCCCCACAAAACACCGACCTTCCCCGCCTAGGTATGATGTCAGACGGAGTGCCGTCCCAGGCCCTTTCCTCCCATCCCGCTGCGGCCTGAACTGCCAAATCACCAAGAGCCGCAACGCCAAGTCAGCCCTTTCAAAAAGCTATCATGCCACACTCCGGCTCATCCGCCACCCGTCAAGTAAGGTCCGGACAAAGCATCCATGCTGGGTGCTGGTCTACCGTCTGGGGAAGGAAGTGGAAAACCGTCCAACGGCCTCCCCCTCCCCCGGCGGCCGAACCCGTAACCGAAAGGCACAGGGGCCGCCTCCTAACAGCGGGGACCCCAGTCGTCTTCTATCCCTGAGGAGGCGCAGTCGGTCAAGCAACCTTCCTCCGAAACCGTGTCACGAAGCTTGGCCATTCGGGTTCCTCGTCTCGCCGTCCTATATCTCTTGCTGGTGTTGTCGCCGCTTCGATGTTAATCCGTTGCCGCTGGAGCCCGACTCAGGGCCACGACACGTTGTTCAACGGTCAACCGCCTCCCTCATCCTCAGCTCCGTTTCGTTGTCTTCCTCTTCGCTTGGCATGTTCTGCTCTCGCAGGAGCAAATGGTCCTTGAGCCTTCGCCTGTTGTTGCGCCACGTGTAGAAATCTTCCTCCTTCTGATCCCGGATAGACGGTGTGATCTGGTGGCCCGCCTGGTCAAAAAGATAGTCTGGGAGTTCGGCCCCATCGTCGAGAGCATATCGCTTGAACGACACCTGTGGCCCATCCCCGACCTGCCAGGCGATTGGAAGCATATGCAAATCCTGCAAGTGAGATTCGAGGTGTGTCGGTGTGGAGAACGCTTGGGGCGCCTGCTGCTCGGCACATTTGGCCCAGTTACACGCAAATGGTGCCTTTCTTACATGGACCATAAGGACATGCCTTTGCAGCGTCGCAAAATTGTGCAACTCGGCCTGGCATCCCTTCCACTCGCAAATGAAGACGTTGAAGTGGGGGTTCAGTCCCTCATAGATGGCCCTTGGCTGTGGCGATGGTGCTTTCGGCGGCCGTCCTCGTCTTTTCCCAGCGTACATGGCGCCGGTCTTGGGCCTGTCCGGCCGCAGCTTTCTCGGTCCCGACGACGGGGTCTCGTGCTGTGTGTTTTTCTGCCCTGTGACATTCGGACGGAAACCCTTTGGCCGGCCACGTTTCCGAGGCTGCGGCGGAAGCGTTGCCCTGGGAGAGGCTGCATCGGGTTCGACAGCCGCGGCTTCTGGCAAGACCGGCTTGGCGAGGCTCACATTCATTGCCGCTTGAGTCGCCAATCTTCCGAACCGGGGAGACAGGTCCGGCGTGATCAAGTCATCGGCGTCGTCCTCTACTGTCCTTGTGGGAGTCGTCTCTAAGCTCTTTCTTGGACTTGGTTTGAGAACTACGGCGAATAATGACCGTAGGGCCGGCTGGGCTGTCGATGTCTTCTTCTGAGGAACTGGCCGGAGCGCAGGCAGTGATGGCCTAGTGCCAGATCGATCCAGAAACATATCCAGGGTACGTTGACGTGGTAGAGACGGGTTCTCTAAGCTTCTGGACGACGACAACGCCCCGGCCTCCGTTGGCATAGGCGGCGGCATGATGCAATCTCGATGTGACGTGCGGTCGAAGAAAAATTAGAGGACCCAGTCACTGGATTTCCCAGAAACTTGACATCGTCCAATGGAGTGAAGTAGGTTGAGGCTTTGCCGAGAGATGGTATAACGGATACGAGCTCCAACAGAGCCAGCTCATTGACTCTGTCGTTCAAGAAGGCACTTGGGTAGTCCGTAGTCGGAATGTCGAGTTTGAAATGTCGAGATGAGCTAAGGACGCGTTGATAGGCTAGAGACGCGACTAGGCTAAGGGATCGGAAGTGATCGGAAGCGGGGCTTTGTTCCGTCTGTGTTGCCGGCCGAATCTTCTCTCTCTCCAACAGAATTTGAATAAGAAGGCGCGCACACTCACCCATCTAGTGTCACAAATCAACGTAGATTTGGCCGCATCATTGCTCAACTGAATAGCAGCTTGGTGATAATCACTTTCTCACAGTATTCGGTGCTATTTCATATTGTCTTGAGTCAGCAAATGATTCCGGACCAGGCTCACTCGGTGTCTTAATACCCACGAGCGAGCTAGTGCAAATTCTAAAATACATTGAAATCTGGGTTGGTTTCTTTGTTTTTCTCGTTTTTCTTTTAGGTGTATACATATCTGAGAGGTGGCCAAACGCCGTTGTGAGTGCATGCGTGCTTCAGGTGCAATACATACACGACTGTCGTCCGACCTTGTCTCGCTAGTTCCGATCCAAGCATCTGCATATGAACTGACATATCATTACACCACGCAACCGTTATCAACATGGGGGGAAAGGATGACAAGCACTTTGAACGCTGGAGAGAAAATCGCTTTGCCAGGCACGGAGGGTTTTCTAATCGTCCCCCAACATTACACTAGGATTGGGTCGAAAGTCGGAGAAGGTACATTATTAATCGGGGCACGTCGTTCGGCCCTCCGCAGATGCCGTCATGGATCCGACCAATGGTCTAATCTCTCATACAACCACATGCAAGCTCTCTCTCATGTAGATATAAAGTCATCATCCCCTCGTGTCATTCGCATGATTATTTTCGCACTTGCCTATTGTTCCAAGGATTATTAACCATCGCCTCTTACCCCTTTCCTCCATCTCCTCGCTGTGATACCTGAACATGGCTTCTAAGTCCTTTTACGCCATCATTTCCGGAGTCGGCTCCGGAACAGGTCAGAGTCTACTCATCTACATCTGCGCACGGCCAGAGCTAAATCGATTACAGGCCGCGCGGCAGCTATCCGCTTCTCCAAGGCATACACCGTCGTCTTGCTCGCTCGTAAGCCGGAGAGCTACAACTCCATCGTTGACGAGATCAAGCAAGCGGGCGGGCAGGCGTTCGGCCTCACCGCCGACGCTACGGATGAGGCCGCCGTGAATGCCGCGTTCGATACCATCAAGAAACAGCTTCCCGGAAGCAAGCTTGCCGCTGCCGTATATAACGTCAACGGTGGATTCGCCCGGAAGCCGTTCCTCGAGCTCAAGAGGGAGGAGCTGGATGCCAGCCTCGACGCCGCACCGTACGTAGTCTGATCTCTGGAATAACCGAGACTTGCTTACACGTAGCCACAGAAAGGGATTCTTCACATTCGCGCAAAAGACGCTGCCTCTGCTGCTTGAGTCGGTGCCGGAGTCGACTTACCCGCCATCCCTGATTATCACAGGAGCAACGGCGTCCATCAAAGGCTCTGCCTTGTTCGGGTCGTTTGCTGCCGGTAAATTTGCCCTTCGTGCTCTGGGCCAGTCCCTGGCCCGCGAGTTCGGACCCAAGGGCGTTCATGTATCACATGCAATCATTGACGGAGGTATCGACACGCCTTGGGGCAAGGATTTTGTTGCCAACAATGGCGTAGAAGACGGCAAGATTTCCCCAGACGCTGTAGGTCCAGATCATACTCGCTGCATGCGACCTTGGCTAACCAGTCCGTCCAGATTGCGGAGACCTACTGGCACCTGCATACGCAACACCGGTCTGCCTTTACCCAAGAGGTTGATATCAGACCCTATGTAGAGAAATTCTGAGCGGGAGAGCCATTTTATGACTTGAAGAGCCGAGCCGAAATGCCAGCGTCATAGTACGGAAGATTGGCCACCTTAAACTATGGCGCGTCTAAGCGTTCAGAGACCACAAAATGATATCCCAGTGATAGCCTCACATATACCCATCTTCGGATCGGTACAGTGCACGTCGCGAACGTAGTCATACTTCATTGATCTTAGGGTGAGAGAGTAGACGAATCCGCCATCGTGGCCTGACGTAGCATCCACGCGGCCGCCGGATGAACCTGGTCATGCAGGTGCTCGAATCGGCCTGTTTCGTGGTGATGCTCGCAGCCTCGGGCGAGTACATAAAGTTTGCTTCATCGTTAGCAAATTCAGGACCCGGATGCCTCGGCAACTGCCGTGTTCGGATCCGTCGGCGGAAGCGTGCCGCCGTTGATTGCCAGCAGACGCTCCTCTTCCCTCTTGATGCGAAAAGCCTCGGTCTCGGCCCGCAGCTTCTCCAAGTTCCAAACTCCGTCGTCGTCGTCTTCTTCCTCCTCGTCGTCCTCTGTTGTACGCCAGTTGCCACTCTCGAAAAGTGCACGACCAGTTGCCTCTTTGGCCTTCTTGGCCTGTTCCTCGGCAGATTTCTTGTCCAGGCGTTCCTTCTTCCACTTGGCGAATGATTCGGGTGTGACTGGTGTGAGGGTTCCAGTAAGTTTGTGTCGTTCGGACTCGAGGAAGTCTTCGAGGGTGAGGGTCTTGAGGGGAGACTTGTCCAACAAGGCCTTCTCGGCGGCTCGTTGTTCCTTGGTCTTCAGAATGAATCTGGATAGTCTGGTTAGTCTCCAACTTCACCTCTGGCCGCAGTTGACTTACCCCGGTGGCAAAGCATGCTTGTATTTGCACTTGTCGCCTCCATTCGGACAGACCCAGAACCATCCGTACTTGCCGTCCTCGATGGCCTCGACAAAGAACTTGCAGACCTTGTCGGTAGAAGTTTGTTGGTTGCCCTTCTTGGAGAGGACAACCGAACGGAGCTTCTCCTCGTCCCAGTCGGCAGATGTTTCGGCCTTCTTCTTCTCCTCTTCTTCCTTGCGGGTATCCGTATACAGGTTCTTCTTTACCGTCTTTCGTTCGTCTTCGAGATTGTGGGAAAACTTGCACTTCTTGCCTTTCTCACAGTTGCCCTTCTTGAAGAAGATGCAGACAACGGTCTTGGGATCGACACCAAAAGGCACCTTTTGAATCTGGGCGGGCTTGTTTAAGAGCAACTCGGTCTCTCTCTTGGCATCTTCCGCTGCCTTCTTCTCTTTCTCCCTTTGCGCCTTCTCTGCCTCTTTGCGCTTCTGCTCGGCGCTGCCGCCGTTCTTCATCGACGAGTGCAGCTGGGCAATCTGCTTCTGGGCCGCGCCTCCCTTCTTATTCTTCATACCAAAGGTTTTGTCCTCGAGGGCCTTGCCGGCCGCCGGCTTCTTGGCGGCGCCCTTGTCATTCTTCTTCGGAGGCATCTTGGCGGGGTAATCGGTTGTGCGACGAAGGAAAAGTCGATGGATTGAAGTGAAAAATTTCCGAAACGAGGAGATGGTCGCTTCGGCTGGGTTGTGTTGTGCTGTTTTGGGGTTGACAGCGGTCGGGGGCTAGCAGGTTCCGCTAAGATCGACGCAACGTAAAAAGTCGGCACTGAATGTGCAAAGAAGAGTGGTGTACGGATATGAAGTCAGAAGTTCAAGGCACAGTGGGCGGGTCACGTGAAGGGCTGGCATTGGTGGGGGCGGAGGGAGTGTCAGCGCAAAGCAGACTTAACAAGGGGGACCGGGGTCATGGTAATGGTACTAGTAATGGAAATGGAGGAAGCGAGTAGGGAAGCCGCTCCAGCGGCCACCGGCCGGCCTAGCGCCGAAAGCTCCAGTGGTCTAGTTGTCCGTTCGGCTCAACACCATCCTCATCTCAAGCACTATTCGCGACGTTGAAACAATCAAACGCATCCACCTGACGCCCAACTGATTCAGCATTGGAACAATGTAAGTCGATGTCATTTTGAGCTATTCTATACCTGGGTTTGGAAAGTACAGCAAGCTCATACTCCGATTCGCAGACATTCAGAGCTACCTATCTGCCACGACACCCAGAGCACCATTGCGCAAACGATCCCGAGGCCACCATGATTTCCGACAATGATCTCTACCGCCTCGCAATCTTCCTCGGCTCCGCGGCCATGGTTCTGATCATTTTCTACCACTTTGTCGAAGTTAACAAAGAAGAAGAGCTGCCGGCGAAGGCTGTGGGTACCGCGAAGCCTGCGAAGGCAGTGTCATAAGAGAGGCGTGTAGCTGCACGGAATAAGGCAATGATAACCAGGGGAACGCCGGCTGTACAATACCCGACGACGAAAAAAAATCAGAGCGTTTGCAATTACTCCATGACGACGGTGCCACGCCGTGGGCGACACAAGGGTACAATCGGCATCGGAAGAGACAATTGTTGGTGAATATGGCGATAGAGACTCTTGCCACAGGTCAGCACCGCGCTTCATAGAGCTCCAAGCCGTTTTGGAAGGGACCACCAAGTCCTCGTTCCAACGTACACAATTCAAGCTTCCAAGCACCATCTTTTGGCCGAGACTCGCTTCAGCGTGGGCAGGCATGTTCTCAACGCAACCTTAGGCTTACATTTGGCATGCGGTTCGTGACCAAGTCAGAAACGAAGACTTGCAAGACCAAACATCTTGCGCCAGGGAGAAGCTGCCTAGGGTAATCGCTCTTGAACAGAAAGGAAGTACTGCAGTGCTCCAACCCCGTTGAGGCCACAAGTTCTACCCAACCACGAGTATAATGGTTTGCCTTGTCTGGTTGATGTTGCTCTACTCCGACTTCGGTTGAAGGATACAAGTCTAGGCTTAAAGACTCACGCAGGATTCAACCTTGTCTCGCCACGCACGGTAACGACGAGCAATGCACCGATAAAATTACCCGCCATCATGCGCCGGCGCGGCGGTCTCTGGTCTCATTGAATTCTATTGCTAAGTTCCCTGTAGACGCTCATAAAGAAAACTGGCGGAGGGAGGCTATGAAAGTGAAGCGAACGTCCTTGACCAGTGAAAATAGCATTGACACAGGGAGATGCGGCCGTACCTACCTAAGTAGGAGGCAGCAGCTCGTATGGACCCCTGTCTTGAAGCTTGAAACAGACTAGCGCCTTTTGTTCGCCGCCCCAAGGACCGAAAGTCTTCACCTCAGGCCCCTCTTGTTTTGGTCAGGCGCGCCCGCAGCCTGCCGCTTCGCGCAGGGCCAGGCGACACTTCCCGCTGGCAAAAACTGGCCTGTCTCCTTTCCGATTCCGCCTCCCCCTTCCTTCCGCATCCTTTCTCCTCCAACCCCGGGCCACCCTCAAAAAACCCAACTCTACAAGACCCCTTGACCTCTTCAGATTCCACTCTCCTTCCCTTGCTGCATCGCATCCGCAGCTTTTGTCTTCTTCCTCACTTTCTTCTCTAAACCGACCATTTCTCACAAGACCTGCATCGTCGCGCAAACCATCCGACGCGTCGAACTATCTATTTACTTCGCCACCACCTGACATCACACCGCGCTCTCCTCTGTACCAGTAAGAAGAAGACGCCATCGACCCAGTTGCCTATCCACTGCAGCGACTCTGTTACAGACATAACCTTATCAAACCAACCGACCATTCTAAATCCACATCTATCATGTCTGGCAAGCTCGACCAGTCTCTTGACGAGATTCTCTCGACTCAGCGCCGCTCTGCCGGTGGACACGGTCGCCGCTCTCAGCGACGATCCACTGGTGGTCGTCCTGCAGCCGCAGCCCCAGTTGGCGGTGTTCAGAAGACATCGAAACCTGCGCGTGCGGCCGCAAACAAGCCCAACTCCGCCAAGCCCGCGCCAGGCACTGGCGACAGCAAGGTCATCGTGAGCAACTTGGTAGGTTCCTCTTCTCGCGTCAGGCTACTAGACACCAACTAACATATTCAAAGCCCAAGGATGTCAACGAGCAACAGATCAAGGTATGTTGCCGATAAGGCTCCTCAGCTGTCGGACTTTGTTCGACATGTCATTTCTCGCCCGTCCTCCTTCCTAGCCGGCGTCGTAGCGAGATCAAACCTTGGGTGGCCATTGCCACTTGCCAACCGGAATTACCAAGACGCCGTAAGACTCCTTTTACGATACTGCGATCCTGAAATATGGCGCAGAAACCTTCGGAAGTTGAGCACATCCCTGTCGCGCGATCACAGTACCCTCTCGAGTAGCCTGGTCAGCACCCGAGCAGATGGTACCGCCGACTGAAAATACGGGATGTTGGCTGTCCATGACGCATATCCTTATGATCGGCTCTGTCTGATGCTGCTCGTTCAGCACGACAATGCGATCTAGAGTCTTTTCCAGCGAGCACAGCAGTGAGCATCGGCACAGCATAGATGGTGGCTTCGATATTCGGCTTCGTTGCTTTCGAAATGCCAATATCTTGGGCTTTTGGGTTGTGCTCATGTGGCACTCGAAGTCCACATGGATGGTCTTAGGTGCGGTCTGAAGGGCCCCCTGGGTCGAGTTTGGCCTGCAACAGCTGTTACGACTTGGGGTGATACCCTCCGACTTGATAGCGACTGAGCATGAGACGACCCCATGCGTGGACTTTCGGGGGCTAGACGCTGACGCGCGCACTAACGCTCACTGCTCTGCTCGCTGTCACGTTTCGCGTGCTTTCAACCACTTGGATTTCTCGGTCTTTTGCCCCAGTGCGGCGCGGTTTCGGACGACGATCGTGAATAAGAAAACAACGCTTGCGGATAACTAACATCGACTTTCCCCTCAGGAGTACTTCATCACATCAGTTGGACCTATCAAAAGAGTGGAAATCTCCTACGGACCCAACTCTGTCAGCCGCGGCATTGCCAATATCACCTTCCGCGAGCCTGATGGCGCTAGCAAGGCCTTTCAGAAGCTGAACGGTCTTCTCGTTGACAACCGCCCCATCAAGGTGCGATCGACTCTGCTCTGCATCCCTACTCAAGTCTAACTTTATGCAGATTGAGATTGTCGTTGGTGCTTCCCAAGCAGCTAACGTCATCCCGCCCACTAAGAAGTCGCTTGCCGAGCGCACCACGTAAGTGTCAATGCGACATGCACTCTTCGAAGCAATACTGACCAAGTCAAAAGTCAGCCTAAAGCTCAGCCCAAGTCTGCGGCCAACGACAAGCGCAACAACGCCAATGCCAACAAGGGCGCTGCTGCTGCTCCTGGCGCTCGTGGCAAGAAGCCCCAGCGCCGCGTACGCACCACCCGGCCCACGAAGAAGACCGCGGAGGAGTTGGACTCGGAGATGGCCGACTACTTTGAGTCGAGCGCCAACCCCGCTGGCGAGAATGTTGCCGCTCCTGCCGTGGCTCCGGCCGCCACTGGCGGCGATGCCCCTATGGAGGACGAGATCATGTAAAGACGTCGCGGTCGAGCTTGATCTCAAGCTCGCCCATGGAACCCCAAGATTGAGGAGGCCTAAGAAGTACATTGCGCGGGGATCCCATCATCTTTCCCTTTCTTTTCGCGCTTTGTGGAGCACTCACAGAATGCTGGAAGGAGAGCGAGCACATGAAGGCTACGGAATTATGGCCTTGGTTTCGACACGTCTTGTTTTTTCAAGCTTGCAGATTGCCTCACTCAACCCTCCAGCACCAACTCAAAACACTACAAAATGGTGTTTCCAGCCTCATTGGGACGGAACACCCACCAACCATTCGTCTGCTTCGCCCAGGTTATAGCAGGGCTTGTATTATAGCGAACCCCCCACCCCCCAGTAGGACAGACTTAATGCACTAAGCGCCGGGCCCCAGTTATACATGTTTACCTTTTGTGATATTGCAATGCGAATCCGAATTCGATTAGTTTCTATCAAATGACCGGTTTGTGTGGTCTCGGACCAGTCTGTCGTGTGGGTGTTTGTTAAGCTACCTATATAAAGTGGTACACTAACTGCGGTTTGTAGCGTCAACATTTCATATATCCCTGTTACCTACCTGCCCACTCATGGACGGACGACAAGACATGCAAACAGCTTCAAGACAAGGGGAGCACAAGAGAACGAGGATTGTAGGATATCATCAGAATCAAAAGAATGGATGTTCGGAATTATCGGATCAATTCGTCTTTTGAAACAGACTCGAGCCTCAAGTGCCTTTAAGGTACCAGACGGTCGTCTTGAGACGGGAATAAGAGAATCGTGGTATCTCATCCGCTAAACACCTCCCCACCTCCGTTTCTCTCGGGCCGCCGGGGATGGGGCAAAGAACCAGTCCCAGAATCTC
The DNA here is from genome assembly GCA_005350895.1 of Colletotrichum tanaceti. NCBI lineage: Eukaryota > Fungi > Ascomycota > Sordariomycetes > Glomerellales > Glomerellaceae > Colletotrichum > Colletotrichum tanaceti. The sequence continues at coordinate 56,809 of PJEX01000253.1, forward strand.
ACGAAAATCCTTCTTTTTCGTGTTTTGATTTCAAAAGGGAGTGCATTCAGGTCGTTAATCTAGAGCGTAATCCACGGTCTTTGTATGGCCGAATATGCAGGCCGACAACTGCCGGGAAACCGTCTCGGTATGAGTTTTGGGTAAAGGGAGAAATGCCTTATTTCTCTGCAGCCTTGGCGTCGGCGACGTCAGCGGCGGCCTTGCCATCGTCCTTGCCGTCGTCCTCGCCCTCCAGAGCCGGCATGTCATCATCGTCCTCGCCCTCGCCCTCTTCGTCTTCCAAATCTCCCAAGTCGGGTCCGCCGCCGCCACCAAGCTTGGAGAAGTCGATGCCACCGAAGTCGCCGCCAGCACCTCCCATGCCGGGCATGCCACCTGTTAGTCTTTGTGTTAGCTCGTGTTCTCAGGGACAAAGAGGTGTTGACAATGCGAGCCGCCAACACGGAGTTCCGTGGCCTTTGGTGTAATATTACGTACCCATGCCGCCGAACTGAGAGAAGTCCTCCTCGGTTGCCTCGTCCTGCTCGTCCTCGTCGACCCACTTGTCGAAGTCGGTCTTGAGGAAGTGGACTTTCTTGGCCTCCTTAAGCAGACGGGGCCAGTACTCTTCCTTGAGCTCCTTCTTTTGGAGCTTGAGCTCAACGTTCTTGCCAGTGTGGATGACCTTGCTCTCGGCGGGGTCGATCTCGGCGTAGAACTCAAGGTCTACAGCGTACGAGCGCTTCAAGCTGTCGGAGTGGCCGCTGAAAGACAGACCGGTGGGCTTGAGGTCAAGCTTGAGGTTGGAAGCGGGCACATCGGGGACTGTGATTGTCACGTAGACGAAGTTCTTGGAGGCGTCAGAAGTGCTGGAGCGCTGGGCCCAGAGGACTGTAGAAGAGAGGCACAGTTAGCTTTCGAACCTGGTTCTGCCTCACATCGATGCAGGGTTTGCAGAGAAAGGAATAGAGAACTTTATGTCGGAGATAATGGAAGGTGATAGAGCTTGCACGTACCCTCAGGAGTTAACGTGGTGGCAGACATTTTGCTGGATGGAAGTGTGTCGTGTAAGGAGCTATGACGGGGGGATGAGGGGTAGTCCTCTTTTTACGCGGAGCGCAAATGAGTCGCAAGTAGGCAACTCGCAACTGACGAGACGATCAAATAATGAGAATGTCAAGAGACGCTGTAGTCGTGTGAAAAATTGACACCGGTTCGTTTGAGTTGCAGAAGGAAAGAGTTTGTGGTCAGGGTGTGGGAAGAAAGAGAAGCTGGAAGGAAGTTGTGAGGCTATGGGCTAGAAAATGCTGGGTGGGGGGGGCCTTGATTGGGGGTGGTGGTGAGGTCGGTTACCGCCTAGAGAGATCACGGGCAATTGTAGAAGGCGCTCGAATCCGAAAGATTTGGCTGCAACCCACACTACCTACATACCTAGGTACTTGGGTAGGCAAACAGCCGGGGCACAGAGCGCCTGTGCTGCAGAGCTTGCACCAGCACTGCCTACCTACGTGCCTACCTACGTGCCTACCTAGGTACCTACCTTAGGTACTGGGGAAGCGGAGGCGGCCAACCGCTGGCAGTACTGGCACTATGATTGGACTGCTGCGGACCGGACCCTGGCAGGGCTGAACGTACAGCAAGAAATCCCGTCCCTCCTCTTTCTCCCTCAGTCTCTCCCTCTCTCTGTGCGGTGCCATGCCCTGTGCCAGGTACATCCATTTGGGTGGAACTTTGGCTCTAGAACCAGGTAACTTGACCCCCCCCCCCCCTCTGCTGACGTTTGCCGTGAAGCACTCGAGAAGTGTGCTGCAGGCAAAGCCAGCATCCACTCAGATCACTATCCAAGCCTATTCCATGGGGTTGCAGGAGGCTAGAAATAAGTCTGTTTGGTTTTTGGTTTTATTTTGGGGGCTGTCAAGTAGAGAGAGACCTGAACACAAAACTCGGGCCCACGTGTGTTGAGTTTCTTGTGTCAGCTAGCTACCTACTGTGAGGCGGCTGGAACTGTGGATTGCATCCGAGGCCGAACAACAACGTTTTCCCGTCCCTCAGCGCTAGATTCGTCATGCAGCCCGGCCCAAAGAACAGTGAGTGTGCTTGTCATGTTACTAACTTCGTCTTGTCTTTCATTGATGTGGTCAATGGGTGCAGTGAGATCATCGTGGGCCCCCTGGTGATGAGACTGTCCCAGCTGCATGAGCTTGTGCTTACAGCACTGCCAACGGTTGTAGTAGACATGACGCTTGGCCTCCAAGACTCAAGCTGGATCTCATGATTGCTGGAGGAGAACCCTCAGAAAAGCTGACATAATCCTTTAGCCAAGCGTGAATAACCGACGTTTTCCTCACAGCGCATGCCCAATTAAATGCATAGCACTCCCTCATTCGGCTACCTGTTTACGGATATATGCATACAAATCACTTTCCCCACGTGACGATGATCCCCCACTACACGCGGTGTCAGTCGACGCAGCAAGCAGGGAATGACGACACATCGCTTTCAACCCAAGGCAGCGTTCATTGATCCTGTCATATAGACGAGGCTGGCGACAGCCCGACACGCGTCCACAAACCATTCACCCGATACCACCATTGAACGCGAACATCCCTCTTTTGTTCGGTGGATTGACGACCTACGGCCATTTGCCTGCCGATTAGCCCATCATGGAGACGCTCAGAGCGTTGTTCGTCAAGCCTGACCCGCAGCAGCAGGTACATTGAGCCCATCGTGACACTCGCACTCGAGGCGTGAGACGCTAACGAAAACATGCCCACCAGCTGCGGAAATGCAACGCCCTCATCCGTTCCAACATCCGTAAACTCGACCGCGACATCAACCAAGTGAGACAAGTGGAAGCCAAGACGAAGAACCTTATCCTCCAGGCCGATAAGCGGGCGCAGCGAGACCCTACGAGGCAGAAACAAGCGCAGAAGGAGGCCCGCGACTTCGCTCGCGAGCTCATCCGGGCACGGAAGACTAGCAATCGGCTCGTCACATCCAAGGCGCAGCTCAACAGCGTACAGATGCAGGTCAACGAGGCTTTCGCCGTGCGCAAGATCGAGGGCAGCATCCGCGCAAGCGTCGGCGTGATGAAGGACGTCAATCGCCTGATCCGGCTACCTGAGCTGGCTGGCACGATGCAGGAGCTGAGCGTGGAGTTAATGAAAGCCGGCATCATCGAGGAGATGGTCGGCGAGAGCCTGCCAGAGGATATGGACGAGTTCGAGGAGGAGGAGGCTGAGGGCGAGGTCGACAAGGTCCTCGGTGAGATCCTCAAGGATCGTATGCCCAAGGAGCAGATGCCCGCGGTGCCGGTCCACCAGGAGCCCAAACCGGTCGAGGCCGAGGAGGAAGAGGAAGACGCCGAGGCCATGATGGATCAGATGCGCAACAGGCTCGAGGCCCTGCGCAGCTGATGGCTTGCATATTCGATAAAGACGGCGTATGGCGTTTTTTGTTGTCGGCCGGTCGGTTGATCAGCTCGAGTTCGCAGAGAAGAAACATATCCATGGATCTGGATACAGCGTCGCATAGACGCCCGACACAGAACACGACGCCCGCCAACGATGGTTGGGCGGTTTTCTTCCACATCTCGTCTGGTTGCTCTTTTTCTCAAGGGCCATTCATTTCGTCCGGCGTTCGGAGTAGCCGTGATTCAGCAGTATACAGTCTATTGACGCCTCGAGAGGCGAAATTTATTACCCATAGGCCATGGGATGCGGCAAGGTTTCTTCACTTGGCCAACCGCATGGAGTTGAAGTTTTGGAAAGAGATATTTCAAATGAGAAAATGCCATGACGATGCCAAACCCTACTTAACTCGAGAATGCCCTGTTGCCCTAGTGATGGTAAATAAATCAACTCACAATCGAGCAGAAATTAACAACCCCTGAGGGCGTCATTGAGGCTTGGTGAGTTCGCCATCTCGTTCGAGCACCAGTTTCAGTTTCTGCAGCTTCGCAACCCCTCTTGATTGACATCGAAGTTGTTGGTCGAAACCACAAGATGAAGGAGCCTATCGAACATGCTGTAGCCGTACGGAGGACGATCCCGGTACTGCTGTCCTGGTCGGATCCGACAAGACATTGCATTCTTGTCCGTCGACGGGGGTTCGCGTCACAAGCTGCAACCAAGCGGCAGGTCTCGGCACCCAGATCTTGGAACATGGGGACCAGACTCCATCGAATGAGCTGAATCATCTGAAGACTGATGGATAAAACCCCCCAACAATGGCTTTTTCTACGGCAACAATATTACTCCAAATTGAGCAGCTTGATTGTGGAGAGGTCGAAGTCATGACCATCAGCTTGGCCACTCGACGACGCGCCCCTTCGACACGTCTACTTGTGCAGATGTGCGTGTTGCCTTAAGCCACGCCGCTCTGTTTCCTCCCAAATTGTCGTCCATAGAGCTTCATGGAGCTTCATCGACCACCTTGTATAAAAAGCGACGCTCTGTGTTCCACCAGGCTCTCGGGTACCTCACTGTTGTTTTTTTTGCAGCCGCCGTTCTCCCGACAGAAATGGGCCGGATCAACCGGATTCCCAGGTTAGCAATTCACAACCGACCGTCCGAGTCACTGGTATGTCTTATCCGATGAGACTCTGGAGCGATGTGCATCTTCAGTATAGAAGGCACTGGGCAAAAGGACTCACTTCTGGTGGTGCGTAGAATCACGCGTTATGCAAAGTACTTGCACAGCAGGTGTAGCAGACCTTCATCTGACTCGACCACAGACTTGCCTTCCTAAGGTAGGCTCCGCTTGCTCTTTCTTCCAAGAGATCAACGGAGAGGTCTTACTACGAATGTTAAGGTGCAGTAGCACTGACAGAGGAGGGAATGAAAGAAGGGGAGCAGTGTCAAAGGTAGAGAGAGATGTTTGGCTTTACATCGAGGGAAGCGAGAAAGCCCAGCATGTTCTGCTTTCCGATCTGTATCCTTTCACTACCGAGGTTGGGAAAGAGGCAAACCGCCTTCTCGCCCGAGGATGGTTGCTGACACACGCACCATGACGGCTTAATTACAACTTAGGCAACGGCGCCTCCACCCCTGACATCGTGGCACCGGCACCGGTGTCTCCACAGCGGAGCGGGACGCAATTCTCGCCAGCCAGCAAAGCTCCTTATCAATCACTGACAGGGTTATTAGCTAAGCCAACGTCAACGAACCCCATCTTCCCATCGCCAACTACAGTCTAGGTACCTAGTCTAGGCAGGACGGTCAGAGTCTGCACTTCTGCGTGCTTATGTTAGCGGGGTCGAGGGAAATGAAGTCCTGCGGGTGTGGCTTATACATGTCCCAGCCTGTCAGCCTGCCTGCCTTTCTGCGGTCCCCGGTGACATCGCTCCTTTCAAGCTTAGTCAAGCCCACGCATCAGCTTTCAAATATCGAGATCTGGTGGGGTTAATCATCATAAAGTTCCGGGGTATCCGTACCTACTCTCGATGTGAGATTGTCAGAGTGACGCTCTCCGCATCTCCCATGCGGGCGGTGGTAGGCTGGTAGCACTGGGCGGAGTTCCACCGCCGAACATGTCTCGGTCCGCTCAGTAGGTAGGCACTCAAGCTACCAATGGCAGCGCCTGTGACTGCCGATGAGGCTTGGTTCGCTTCTTGGCCCACATAGGACCAACAGGGGAGGGACTTACTAACATACAGCGAGTATCTACTCTATCTTTTGTCACGACGGATGTTTCCAAACCTTACCCACGACGGCCGGCTTCAACATGTTGCCGAATGGGGAAATATCTCCCGATGGAAATGCGCTATTGGAAGTCTCGCGTCGTGGGAAAGGACATGGCTTGGTCACCGCGCCAGGAACCAAAGGCCGATGCAACGATGTCAACGTTGCGGAGCCTCCTACGAGGCAACGGACTTCGGGCGCAATGTCGATGACGGTTCTACCGTGGCCTTGCAGCCTTTGATTGTCAGAACTCCATGTATAAAGAGCATCGGGTCTCACCTCCAGTCAAAATATCTCTTTCCGTCCTCATCCAGCAGATAAGTCAAGCACAGTCTTCCCTTCTTCCGGCCCCCAAAAGACTCAACAAGCTTTCCGAAGAATAAGCTTTCAAAAACACACTCCATCAGGATGAAGTTCTCTCTGACCCTCGCCGTCTCGGCGCTCTTCGCCGCTGCCAACGCCGATGGTGAGTCCCTTCCCCCATCTTCTACCCGCGAGACAGCCTTTCGCTGACCTGACCGGACCGAATAGCCGTCCCCTGGGAGAGGCTCGACAAGAACAACGCGATGCTCCTCGTCGTCGACATGCAGGAGGGTCTCTTCAACATTGCCCGCGACTTCGACCCCACCCTCTACCGCAACGCGATGCTCGCCCACTCCTCCCTGGCCAATATTTTTGACCTCCCCGTCGTCCTGACCACTTCTGCTGAGACCGGTACGTACTCGGTCCTCTCGTCTCTTCTGCGACGTCTGCGGGACACAACACACTAACGCAGACACACTCTCAAGGCCCCAACGGTCCCCTCCCCCAGGAGATCCTCGACATGCACCCGACCGCTCCTCTGATCAAGCGCAACGGCGAGGTCGACGCGTGGGACAACTCGGACTTCCGCGATGCCGTCCAGGCCGCCAACAAGTCGCAGATCATCCTCGCCGGCATCACCACGGATGTCTGCACCACCTTCCTCGCTCTCTCCCTCCGTGCCGAGGGCTACTCCGTCTGGGCCAACGTCGAGGCCTCGGGCACCACGACCGAGCTCATCCGCGACATCTCCAACGACCGCATGGCCGCCGCCGGCGTCCAGGTCGTCTCCCTCTTCTCCATCACCATGGACCTCATGCGCGACTGGCGCGAAACCCCCGGCGTCACCGAGATCTTGCCCTGGCTCGACGAGTACTACCCCGCCTACGGCTACGTCGCCCGTGGCCACCGCGCCGCCGTCATCAACGGGATCGTCAACCCGGGCCAGGAGGCACTGCCTCTGTAAAGCGTCGCGAAAAAAAAAACGGCGGCTTAGAAGACACAATGGGAGGATGGTATGATTCCCGGATAAGAGAAGGACATTGGAAGACAAATCACAAAAGCGCGCGGGGGAGAGGTGCGGGGTTCAGATACGCTTGGTAAAGACTTGTTTTATTTGCACTTTCATCTTTCTAGCCTCTCATTCACGAGCTCTCGCGGCTATTCTCGAAGATTTGACATTCGTCGGATGGGTTCGTTTCGCAACAACCCAAAAGCATACAATACATAATAGACGATCCTACCCTACTTTTTCTTCTTTTTTTGCGCTTGCCAATGTCTTGAAAGTTTGCGCGTGCTGAGCTATACGGACCCGGCAGAAACTGGAGCTGTCCGGACCCGACCAGCACGCTGTCGCATGCTTCCGCATGCTTCCCGGTGCATCCGGGCAGCATGAGGGAAGGGGGTGGTTCTGATCGTAGCATCTTCCGGCCGTTCGTAGGTCGCCGCGCTCAGCCAGTCCTCCGGCCCCGAGTATCCCGAATAGGCAAGTCATGGGTTCCCCGGCGCCGGCACACGGACCAACGCGGAGTCCGTCCCCACCGTCGGACCGGACGGGGAACTTGACGTCGGCCACTCGGATGCTACCTATGCGGTGGATGACCGTCAACTCCGCCGCCGGCCCTGCTACTGTTTTTCCCAGGTCGTGAACGGTAGCGGGGCCCGCGGCAAATGCGAGTTTGGCAGCTGCCGCGCATGCCGGGGGAGAGTTCCGGGACGGCTTACGTAGTAGAGAGGGAAGGGGGGGCGACCCGCCGCCTGGGGTTCCGCGGCCTCAACGGATGGTACGACTTGTGTGCAGTGCCACTCGATCGAGATGGTCCTTAGCATGCGGCACTCTTCCTGTAAGATTGGCGGCGTAGACGGGCATACGAGGTCCGGATTCCAGTGGGTCTGGGCGCGGCCGCCGCGCATGCCCCCGGGAGAGCGCCATCCGTATTGGACCTACAGCACGCTCAGGTCCGCTTGGGGCTTCGAGAGAGAGAGAGAGAGGACATCAGACGCCGACGGTTGCTTGCCGTCCGACGTTTGGGTATCTTTCCGTCGGCGGCATCCGAAAACAGGGAACCCGCATCTTGAGTGCAAACCCGACGGCCCTCTCGTAAGAGGGACGGATTGTACACTACAAGGTGGACGAGTTTGAGTGTGGTCAGAGCGCCGGATGCTATCCTCAACGGCAGCCCAGCACGTCACTTCGTCGTACAAAGACAGAAAGAGAGAGAGAAAGCTCAAAGACCGCCCTCCCCCTGACGATCTGGCGTTCTCGATCAGAGACAGCGCAGTGGTGCATCACCCATTCGTCGTCCGCGACAGGGGGGTTTCATTGTCGCAAATGGGGTCCAGAGCCTCCTCAGGGTTGGGAATGGAGCTGTCTGGACCTTGGTTTGCTTTTTACTGAGACTGCGGGTTCTCATGCCCTGGCGGATGTGTGCAGTGAGACTCGATGCGAACGCTATCCATTCCAACCCTGCCCATCGCCAAGGCAGAGTCATTAAAAACGAAAAAAAACACAAAAAACAAAACCATGTCGCGGAACATCAGCCTGTCATATTTTACCACCATTCTTCTTTTGTAAAATTATGTGACCATCCCCAAGAGCGGTGAGGGACGGGAGGGGTGTGCGGCGGATGCAAGCTGCAGAGGACCGATGGGCGGTGGCAGAACCTAAAAATGTGATCTGGCGGGACAAGGGGAGGCGAAGGGGGCCCTAGGGGGTGGAGGAAAGTCATCCA